>JAVJAQ010000865.1:0-124214 GCA_032362365.1 Zygogramma bicolorata | reverse complement strand
TGAAAAGGTGTAGTGACGAACACCATGTGGAAAAGATAAAGGGCATGACATTTTGTGGTTATTAAGACGCTAGAAGTCATTTGTCGAAAATGTCAAATGTCACTGAAAAAGGAGGAATTTCGAGCGGGATTTGCTGAGAAACAAACATAGGCGTAAAACCCCGATTTCCTGTCTTTGGGGGGCCGTATCTCCGAAACGAGTTGAGAGCCCCAAAAATTCCATTTGATTTTTTCGTTTAGTAGGCCAAAATACTTGAGTTCCAACATAAAATTTTTATTTTCGAGGCGGAGCCCGAATAACGGAATTTTACCACGCTTTCGTACCTGGACTTGGTTTTTCAGGCAATAATTGTGGTGTAGCAGGAGCTGCTGCATTGGAAATTTCGTGAGGCACATTTTTTTCAAACTCACTATCGCTGCTGCTTTCCATAGTTCTTTGCGACAACTGCGACCAAAAACCATGCAAACTTTCGAAAATCAAAATGTCAACTAATGTTAGTCGTTATTTCATTGCTATAGTAATGTTCAACTGCATTTATCTAAGTCATAGATACCAAGAATTTTCATATTTATAATGACAACAAAGATGTGATTCTTCCCGGCCTAGTCCGGGAAGTACGTACTTCCCAGAATGCATAAAATCGTATTGCAACCGAATTTTAAAACCTCATATTCTTCGCAGTTTCAGAGTAAATAAGGTTTTCATTATTCAATTTGGAAATAAGCTTCAGTGATTTTTGTTGTAAAGTGCTAGCGAGATAATTTCTGAGTTTAATGTTATATTTTCCATCATTGAGCGTTCAAGATTTTTCTTAACGTAGGTCCCCCGTATATTATTACTCTGACATTACCTTTGTCACCGCAAACAATAAGTAATTCAGAATATTCAACAACCCGTCACATAGGAAATACATTTTATTAAAACATATGTAGATGACTTGATTATTGCTGTACCGAATAACCGAATGATCTGCTGCAATATGATCCCAACATACAGTTCTCTGTTGAATAAGAAACTAACAATAGCATCCCTTTTTTAATAAGACATGAGTGTCTTCAGAACTCAAAATAACGTATTTAATACCAAGTGGTACAGGAAATCGATGGGTAGTAATCGCTTCATAATTATTGTTCCTACCACCCACAACACAAATATATAATAAATCTGATCAACGCTCTGAAAATTGAAGTTATTCAGCTCACACATTGATGATTCAGAAATGAGTCCTATAATGAACACAAAAATATTTTGGTTGGAAACTCATTTCCTCGACATCTAATACACAGTACACTTCTCAACTCCTCACCCAACTTTAAGGACCAACCCCGTCCTCCTGAGACAGGGTCCACGTATTATCTGAATAATTCCCCTTTCAGATACATTTAACTTTCTTATGTTGATAATCTCTCTCCCAAATCAATCAATCCAAGAAATAAATTAATAATGAATTCGCTAGTGAATATCTTGAAACGGTATCCCCGATTCCTAACAGAATCAAAATACCATCGAATCTGAAAAAAAAACCGATGCCATTTATGAATTGATTGGCATCAAGCTAACATAGGTCAAACGTCCAGATCATCGAATGGTCGCGTCAATTCTAGCTAAAGACATGCGCTTCGGCAAAACATGTTATTCAAACTCGACATAAAATGGATTTTAATAACGCCAAATTCTTAGAAAGAGAAATAATTTTCACAAAAAAATTTTCCTGGAAATATAATACATCAAAAACACTGATGATATCTTAGATATAAATGTGACATTGAAAATTTTAGCAAAATTCATAAACATTTGTTAGAACCTGAACAGGACAGTTTTCGACATCTTCATCTTCCCGAAAATTCAAATTCAATTTTCTCTAGTCAAACTGAGATGGCAAAGGCACACCTGCAAATCCAATTCTTAACTATTCTGGACCCTGTGCGCCTGTCATAACGACTATATGCTCAACCTGTTCGTTTCACGTGGTTGGCAAGCTTTTGTGATTTTGAAATTTGTTGTTGTGATTACTCAAAAAAATCGATGTCTGTACCACTGTCCAACATCATGCTTTCTCTCAGATGTCTCGTGGAAGGACTTCAACGAAAGATAGTTGAACTTTGTTCTCAACTAGTCAGTCAAGAATGAACCTTTAATATACTATATATGTATATATATATATATATATATATATATATATATATATATATATATATATATATATATATATATATATATATATATATATATATATATATATACCTATACCTATTACAAGCAGGAACTAAAAATACTCCCATCATCGCTGCTGAGAAAACCTCCTGAGTAACTATAGAGCCTCCGTGGATGATACAGCCTACGAGTACAAAACTTGACCGGATTAGAAATCGAACTCGATACGTTCCAGAAAAAAACTGTCCGAACCAGTGAAAAGCAAGAAAACAAAGTGATGAATGTACCTTCGATATCCTGAGTAAGCCAGCCGACAATATCGCGAGTCTCTCTCCGAGCGCAACAGGTACACTCTGACCCTGCAATTCCCTCTTCCAGTAGTAGCCGGGGACGGGATGTCCTTGCGCGACGCACGGAAGGGTAACGTCTTCTCCTAGGACGACGCGTCGGGCATTGTACTTGTCGACGGAGATCCGGGGCTGCGTGCTTCCTTTCGGCTCCGTCACTATTACACGGCCGGGGTAAGTGCTCGTTTGTACCTCGCCTGGAACACAAAGGGCTCTTGTAATGGAGTGTCGCCTACAGAGAACGGGGAGGCCGGTCGGATATTATATAGGAACAGGAAAAAAGTTGTTGAGAGAAAAGGGTGTCGTTTGTATTTCGTCGTCGGGTGTTTTGTTGTTCCGCTTTTTTTATTCTACCCCTGACACCGTATATTTTTTGACGCCAATTGTTTGTGAGGGGTAGCTAACTTTAAAGCATTCTTGAGGGTACGAATATCTTTTCGTTGTTAGGATTAGGGGACATAAAAGGCTATGCTGACGAAGTATTTGCATTACAGAATCAAAAAAAAAAAGTTTCACGAAATCACTGGATACTGATGAATGCGAGGGCTGTTTATTTTCGTGGGGACAACAGATTTCCACTTACAATATCAGAAATTTGTAAAAATTTACAAAGACACTCGTGAATAGTCCAGAGAAGTTAATCATGATCGAAAAATTGAGTGCTAGATAGCTCTTATAGAGTTCTGCAACGGTTGACAAAAATAGATAGCCTCACGATGGAAACGACGATCACTAGGCAGATTCGGCGGTTTATCATAGCAACAAAAAATTTTATGTTAATTTATAATAATTATATTTATTAATTTATAATTGCACGAGTACCGATAATTTTGCAAGAAAGCGTGATATCTAAAAATTGAAAGTTTATTTTCATATTTTGGCGAAAGTGCTCTTTTACAAAATATGAAAATAACCGAATGCAATTTGTATAAGATATCACGCTCAAATGCAAAATTATCGGGTCATTTTTATGCACGAATGTAATTCATTGGAATAATTCACGAATAAAGAAATTCTCAGGGAAATGTTATTTTTTGTTCATTTTTACTTTCCTCTATAGATTGTATGGAGTACTCACCTAAACGCGAAATGTTTTTCTATTTTTGAAGTCTATCTGACACTTATTTGTGTTGTTTACTGACGTCTAGCGATACGGTTTCAAATGTGTTGTTATGGTGACTTGATACAATGCAATTACCGCTGTAAGTTTTCGATAATTGCATTGCTCTTATGGGACATTTTATATATGAGGGAAATATTCGGGAGTAATTACACAAGTGCTTCAAAATTACCGATTATTTTCCATAAAAGCATGTTGTCTAAAAACTGCATGAATTTATTTTCATATTTTATCGAAAGAGCCGGACTCCGAAGGAGGAGGGCTCTTTCATACAATGGAAATATTCATGTATGCAGATTAAGGAAATGATTTCAGTTTACAGGATGTTAGGGGCCTTTTCATCCTTATTTGATATAGAAAAGGATTAAGTAATTCTGAACAGGAATTCCCAATTTCATCCTGCTGTGTGATAGATAGTCTGGTCAATAAATATCAATGCTATATTTCCGTCAATTTGGAATATATCAAATTGTCACAACAAGAAATCACGTATAATTTCAGCATTATCAGCTGGACTATTCGACCCCGTAAAGTGCTGCAAGATTATTTTTACCATTCTGCGGAGGAAAAAGTTGTATTTTACAGATAAATGTTGGTTTCTTTTTCACTTCCATGTATAAACAACGTTTATAAAAGATTCAATCTCACCTGTTAGTTTATGAACAGTTCGGCAAGCGTAATTTTTGTATCCGTCTCCAGGACCGGCGTTGCTGATGTAAAGATCCCCGTTCGCCAGAACCACATACTTTCCTCCGATGTCCGTGTTGGGGTAGATGTTGATGCTGTCGTCCTGGATCCAGGAGGTCACCATCACATATTCCGCAACGTAGTTGGGGATCTTACACTTGAGGACCGCAGTGTTGCCGGCAATGACGTACTCGTCGTGCACTTGGATGTCGTATTTTTGTTTGACAACTGAAAAAATAAACCGTAGGTAAAATCGAGCAAGATCAACCATAACACAAATGTAGTCAACAGCCTCATTTACAGTGGAAACATTCTGTTGAAAAATGAAAAGAATCATTCACTTGACCAATTGATAATGGCCGCATCGCCTCTGTAATGCAAAAATTGACCTGTTCTCATCTCCTGTAATAAGGATACTTACGTTAATTTAATTATATCGCAGTATTAATGGTGCATTCTCTTAGGCTCTCGAGATATCAGTTTTTCCATTATTAATATGAATATGTTGAATTTGTTTCATTAGTGTCTACAGAAGACATGTTGTCAAAATAGCTGAAGACTGAAGAAGCAGAACTCCAGAATTCACTCAAGTTAAAGGTTAACACTGCATGACTATAAATCGAAAGATCTGCTGTTTATGTTGAGGCGGATTGAGTGAATTAATAAGAAAAATTTAGTGGTCAATACACAACTCTTAATTTATTTGATATCTTGAACGATGCATAGGAAAAATTTGCTTTGGTGAACGTCTAATGCATAATACATAATATGCATAATAATACATAATTATTATTCGTCCTTTTCATGGAATTGTGCACGATCATTCGTCATTGTCTGTTCACTGCCTTCACATATTTAAATATTTCTAACGCTTCGAATACAAATTTTTTAATTGTGGCTTATTTTATAATTCGTAAGAGAAGTTGAATGTGCATTTAAGTTATGAATGTTCAACTAAATTGTGGTGTTTATTCCTTCACTGAAACCGCCTTCAGTCGTCTCGTATTGGATGCGTTGATGTTGTGTGGCGAATATTGTTAAAAGATAATCAGTTTGTACTTTAGGATGGCAACATTCTGTATGTTCCAATTCTGTTATTGTATGGTTCTATGCAAAAAGATAGGTATCGTAGCAACGTTCTTGTTTTAATGTAACAGGTTATGCATAATATAGTTTTTTGCAAACACCGAATAAAAAGTTGTCCCAATCAAGCTCAATTTTTATCATGTTATGGGCCCAGTCCTCGTCTAGGGACTAGAAATGGGCATGGCCCAGCTTTTCAGGTTGACTGACAGTCATTCGATATCTGAAGTTAAGCAACGCCGAGCGCGGTTAGTACTTGGTACCGTGTCGAAAGCCCGTACAGCTGCGCGGAATAGCATATCATAGCTCGCAGACAATATATCAATGAGCACAAGATATATTGAGGATGTGCCGTCCTTCGGAGTCCATGGATGTTGGGCTCGTTAAAGATCCCTACCTCTGGTTGGAATACCAGAGGATTCGGCAAAATTTCCGGTTGGGGGAAGTGTGCTCACCGGCGTCGGTGATTGGCCTTGGTAGAGGAAATAGGCCGACGTTGAATAAAGAATTTAAAAAAAGGAGTAGAAATTATTGGAAGCTTGGAGAAATATCAGAGAAAACATCGGTTGAGATTTCAGTAATCTGAAATATGTCAGCGAATGTCATTGTACCAGTTCTCGAGTCAAGCAACTTTAACAATTGGCGTTTTCGTATCATGACCATCCTCAAAAGGGAACAGTGTGAGGATGCGATCCTGAATAGTCTACCTGGTCCAAATGATTCGGCCGAGGTAAGAAGCAAATTTAAAAAAAATGATTCGAAATCCCAATCAGTCATTGTCCAAGGAGTCTCAGATAAACACCTCGATTTGATCAACGACTGTAAAACAGCAAGAGAACAGCTAGCAGGTCTGAAGGATGTATTCAATAGAACAAGTTCGTTTACCAAACTGTCGTTGTGGAGAAAACTATTCAGTCTAAGTTCTAAATTTAACGAAAAGTTGGAAGATCACTTCCTCAAATTTGATACCATTATAAGGGATTTTAGGGACCTTGGATCTAGGATAGATGAAAGTGATAGAGTGTAGTTACTGCTCTCGAAACGGTGTCTGATGTCAGAATGGATTTTGTCAAAGCAAGGTTGCTCGATGAAGAAATTAAAATTAATTCGAGGTCAGAAGCAGACGAATATCAAAGGAAGGAAGTAAGTTTCAGAGCAGAAACATTCAACGAAGGATGTTACATATGTGGAAGTAAATCCTATTTCAAAGCACAATGCCCTCAAAGAAATGAAAGTGTCCAAAGTAATGTGAGAGGTTGCTCAAAGGGTGCTTACAGAGGTTTCCGAGGAAGAAGCAGAGGTTATCGAGGTTATGTGAACCCAATCAGAAGGAATAATATCCAAGAAAATAGTCGGAATGGAGGGCAACAAGCCAATGCAGCAGCAGAAGAGAGTATTGCAATCTTTGCAGCAAATTTATGTGACAGTGTACATAACGTTACATTTGTTTTGGACTCTGGTGCAAGCAATCATTTTTTTCAAGAAAAACTAGAACCCTACATGCATGATATTGAAATCCTTGACCACTGCATTACTGTTCATATTGCCAATGGCCAAACTTTGAGTACAAATAAAATAGGAGTTCTGAAAGCCGAATGTCAAGGACATGTGTTATCCATTGAAGCTTTAATTGTACCTCAAATGAAACACAAGTTTATTTCTGCGTCGAAAATAACTTCATAAGGTCACACAATTTTCGTTGAAAAGGATCATACTATAATCAGTGGCAACCACTTAAATTTGACTTGTGAAAGACGAGGTGGCCTTTACATATTAGAAATTGACGAAATTATTGATCCTGAACAGTGCAATAATATTATTGATAATGTAACTTGGCATCGAAGGCTTGGTCATGCTGGAAGAGAATCTTTACTTCAACTCGGATTGAATCCTTTAGACAAACCATGCGAAACATGTATAGAAGGAAAATTATCTCGCTCCCCGTTTAATAAAAACGAAAGACGTACTATTGCAATTGGTGAATTAGTACACAGTGATATTTGTGGACCAATAACGCCATCTACTTTTGATGGTGGTAAATACTTTCAAGTAATTCTAGATGACTTTTCCCATTTTGTGGTAGTTAAAATTCTCAAAATGAAAAATGAAGCTGAAACCAATTCAATGGAGTATGTACAAGAACTTGAAACCCAACATAATGCTAAAGTAAAACGATTCTGTCTGGATAATGGTGGAGAATTGAGTTCGAATAGGTTCAAAGATTTTGCAAAGAGAAGAGGAATCATTTTGGAGCATTGCCATTGCTTATAGTCCCCAAATGAACGGAAAATCGGAAAGAATGAACCGTACTCTACTGAATATGATTCGTACAAAAATCATTGATTCCGGAGTTCCCAAAGGTACTATGGGGTGAGGTATTAAAATTTTCTGCATATGAGTTGAATAGAACCCCAACATCTGTTCTTGGTAAAGGGGTAACTCCATCATAGATATATAACGGAAGAAGTGATATCAGTTAACTTAGAATTTTTGGTTGCCGTGCATGGTATGTCGCGTTGCCAAATGAAAACAAAATAGATCCCAAAGCAAAAAGGGCAGTTATGCTTGGCTACTGTAGTGGTGGCTATAGATTGTGGTCACCAACTGAAGAACGAATAATAAAGTCACGTGATGTACGATTCGATGAGAAAGTTTCTGAATTCAAGGTAAATGATAGAAGTGGAATGATTGATTTACCAGAAAAACATACTGAGGATATCACACCTACATCAACAGAGTCTGATACAGAAAAACTGAAATCAAAGAAAAAGAGGAGGAAGAAAATAGTTCAGATGAATCCAGCGGAGAAAAAGTTGAAAACTATGACGTTAGAACCAGATAAGGAAGATGTGTAACCCAACCAAAGCTACTTAGCGACTATGAGTTATACATACACTACATTGTCTGCTTTCCACTTCGATACAAGAACCAAAATCATTTGGGGAGGTAATCAAACACAAAGATTGGAAAGAAGCAATGAATTCAGGATTGAATTCTTATAAAAAATTAGAAACATTCACACCAGCTGAGCTGCCACAAGATCAAGTAGCTATAGACACTCGTTGGATTTTCAAAACTAAAGAAGATGGCAGCAAAAAGGCGCGATTGGTGGCTAGAGGTTTCCAAGTACCATACGAAGAAGGAGGAGAATTCAGCTATGCACCTGTTTGTAGATTACCTACAATCAGAATTTTAATGTCTTTCGCTGTACAGAAAGATTGGACATTGAGGCAAATGGATGTTCCCACAGCCATTTTAAATGGTTTCATAGATAATGAGATATATATCAAGAAACCTGAAGGATTGGACAGTAAATCGAAATATTTCAAGCTCAACCGAGTTTGTATGGTCTCCGAAATGCTTCAAAATGCTGGAACATGAAATTTAATGAAGTGATATCCAAACTCAATTTCAGAAGATCCGAATATGATTATTGTTTGTATCACGAAAATTATGTATACTTAGTGCTTTTTGTCGATGATGCACTGATAATAGGACCTGATGAAGACGTGGAACTGTTGCTGAGCAGTTTGCACACTGAATTCAGAATAAAAATTATGAGAGAAGTTCAGTCATTTTTTGGAATGGAAATAACACGAGATGACAATGGTCTCCATATCATCCAGTCAAAAATGATAGACCGATTACTTGAAGAATTCCGCATGAAGGACAGCCATGGAGTGGCTGCTCCAATGGAAACAAACTTCCAACTTACCGATGGAAACATCTTGGAAGATGTTCCTCACAGGAGGCTGGTATGCAGCCTGATGTACCTTTCCCTTGTCACACGACCAGATATCACATACAGTGTCTCATACCTCAGTCAATATTTTGACAAGCCCACTAGCCAAACTTGGAAAGCTGCCAAACGTATATTGAAATATCTCAAAAATACGAAAAATTTGGGATTGCATTATCAAAAAGGAATAACTGGTCTAGAAGGAATGTGTGATGCTGATTGGGGGGGCGATCGCACTAGGAGAAGTGTTAGTGGACTCATAGGTTTCCATGCAGGAAATCCAATCTCTTGGCATCCACGAAAACAAGGATGTGTGGCTTTCTTTGTCTTCGATGGAGACAGAATACATATCAGCAGCATCTCAACAAATCGTGAATTTTAAAGGGGTTGTATCTCATTTTGACGAAGATCAAATTGCTATTTTGAAAATTGACAATTCAAGTGCAATATCAATGATCAAAAGTTTTGAAAACTCTAAGCGAAGCAAACATATCGAAATAAGGTATCATTTTATCAAAGATCTTATTCAGAAAAAATAAATATCTGTCGAATATATAAATTCCGATGATAATTATGCCGATATGTTTACCAAAGCTCTGGGAAAAGTTAAGTTTCAACATTTCAGAAACTTTATACTGAGATAACACCTCAATAGGGAGTTCCATTATGTTATTATTCTTTTTTTTCAATTCAATGTGTGTTGATTTCATAAATCACATTTAATTGAGGGTGTGCTAAAAGATAATCAGTTTGTACTTTATCGTAGCAACGTTTTTGTTTTAATGTAACAGGTTATGAATTGTCTATCCTTTGCATGATATAGTAATTTGCAAACACCAAATAAAAAGTTGTCCCAATCAAGCTCAGTTTTTATCAAATATTTCTTCCAAAATTTATAATAATTTTTCCTATGAAATATCCAATTCACATGTATTCCAGTGACGATTTCCTGACTTGTTTCTGGTATTTTTCAAAGAAATTCAAGAGTATTTCAGTCAACGCAGTTATGAATATGAAACCGATTTCTATCTGAATTAGGTCCTACTTCACTTTGGGAGTTAAAAGAAATTTTCACGGGAAAAAAGCAGGTAATTCAACACCATTGACCGCCCTTCACTGCAATGATCCCCCAAATTGACGTAGCAGATTGATGATTATTGCTTCACTGATTTGAGATTCATTTCATTTCAAGTGAGATGAGCAGAAAACTGCAATTGCAAGGGGGAAAATGAACGGACTGCTGTGGAAAGCTCATTGCAACCCTCAGCTGGATTGTGATCAATCCAGAATTCCAATCTTTTTCAGATGTTGCACTGAATATAATAATAATAATAATAATAATATGTCTTTATTCATACTGTCATTTTTCATTACAGGAAAATGAATTAAATTTAAATAAATAAACATCGACAGTATGTCAGGGCGGAATTCAGTCGCCTATATCCGGAGATATTGAAAACTGCTCTTCCTGTATATATATATATATATATATATATATATATATATATATATATATATATATATATATATATATAGTTTCTCATTCCGTGGGAGCTCAAGAAACAATTAGGGCCCTCCTTATCTTCAACTATATGGGAGGAACCTTCTTCACAAAATTTTCTTCTTTGAAACATTTTGTTAAACGAAGCCAGGAGAAATTCTCCACACAATTCAAAACCCCTTCAGGTGCGTGGAGGTTATAAAGGTTTCGAACAAATAATATACAGTTGCCTGTAAGATTTTCACATATTAGGGTTTACTTAACCGCGGTTTAGTGATTTGTAAAAATATTACAGACAAGTGAATATCATTTGTTCAATATGGATTTTCATCAAGTAATGGCCACTTCCATTCAGTTTATGAAGATTTTGTACCTTTGCCGTATACAAATTGGTGAACTGGTCACTTATGATGATATAAATAACGAGAATGTGGCTTTTATTTTTTCTCTTGAAATGACCAGAAGCAGAATCAGTTTTGGTGTGAAGGAAATATACGATTTTCCTTTCATCTAAATTAGCTGTTGAGGTAGGCTACAAATAATAGGAGAAAATATGTAATAAACATGTTTTTCACGAAACACGCTGTCGTCATTGAAAACTAATTCATTTTGTTGAACTTGATATATTCTGGGAAAGAGAGTCCTGCGTTTCAGGCAGGGATTTCTGGAAAGAATTGGGTGGAACAGTAAGACAGAAAATAGTTATGAACCTATGACCAATACTAGAAAACTTCCAATTGAAGAAGGGAATGTTATGGAAATGTGAACTAATTATTCCACTCTCCACCACCAGACTATCTGAATAAAAATATTGGTTATTTTTTTCAAAATGGTTAAAATAGTTATGATGATTTAACTCTGATGATCAAAAGGGACAGCAGCATTCTCAAAAACAAAAGGAAAGGGTGCTACAGAAATTATTACAATAGAAACAAGAGGAGAAATTCACTTGAATACGACACCTTTTTTTTATATAAAGAAATGATTGACCGTCGTTCGCACAAGTATTACTAACGATTTCAAGTATGCCTTGTATATGATGTAACAAATCAATAAGAGCTGAAAGTTGTTTCGAGTAGAAAAATGTTAGGTCAATATATTTTTTTTACTCCTGGGGTAACTTTCAACACGAAATCAGCCGCTGAAAAATGAAATAAAGGAACGTTTTCACGCTAAGTGATGAATAGTTATCATATCATTTCGAATTTAATTTATAACAATCTGAAATTGAAACTATATGTGCTGAGTTACGAGGGATCAGTATCGAGACGAGCAATTGTATTTCTTTTCAAAACGTTTCAAAAGATATTATAAAAATTTTATTTTTTATGATCCATGATTTCGTGTATGAGCGTTCGGCGAATAGACATAAGCCAGGATTCAACACATTTTTTGAACTTTGGTAACGAGTATATGTTCTTTATGTTGGGTGCTTACAATGAGAGCAAGGAATATTATAGAAAACTTTTGAATGAAACAAAAAGTGATCACTTCAATAACATGATCAAGAGATGTGATAACAAATCAAAAATGACTTGGAATATAATTAACGATATTACCAACCAATCTCACGAGAGTTCCAGTGTCCTACAGAACAGTCGAAACTGTGTAGATTCAGCAAATTAATTCAATTATCATTTCGTGAACTCTATGCCAAATGTTGAGACTGGCATTTCAAATAATAAACAATTAATTTTCACCTATGAGTATACTGTTTTTGCATCCAATTAGTGGGGAAGAAATGATTTGAGCAAGCCATAAAATTAAAAATAAAATGAGTAGTGGTGATTGTAACGTACCAGCAGCTATTTCAAGAATATGCTTCTATTTCTTTTTGTCATATTTGGAGTCCGTATGTTTCCAAACCAAATGAACTAAGCTATTGTATTGTAGCACCCTTATATAAAAAAAGCGATCAAAACGATATCACAAATTATCGTCCAATCAGTTCGAAACTCTTTGAAGTTATTATTTCACGTCGAGTAATGGATTTTTTCGATGCAAACAAATTTTGTAACGATGTTCAACATGGTTTTCAAAGGAAAAAGCATCGAAACATCATTTTTTCTTTTCATTGACCAAATGCATCAACTTTTTGAATAAGTCTCATAATCTTAGGGTATATTTTTAGATCTGAGCTAAGCTTTCGATAGCAATAATCACATATTGCAAAAGTTATCTCATTATGAAATTCGAGGAGTTGCTTCGAATCACTTGAACTCATATTTGATCAATGGAAAGTAGAAAGTCTGTATCAAACAAAAGAAGGTAAGTAGATTACTTTTCAGGAAAGTGTATTAGACCTCTACTTTTCATAATTTATGTTAATGATTTGTCAGAAATGTTTGAAATGATGAACACTAAAATTGTGTATTATACTGATAATTCCAACTTCGTCGTACTAATAGATGCTAATTTCACTGTGGGAAGAATGATTGAGAGAAACATAATGATCTAATTTTGAATACATTGAAAACAAATTCAATTATAAACTTGAAACTACTGAACTAAAAAAGAAATCCTTTTTCCAGGATATGTCAAAATCGGCACTGAAAGATTATACTTTTCATCTAGTGTTGGAATGCTAGGTTGACAAAAGGAAATTTGAAAATGATAAATTCGGCCATGGATAATGCATGAGGCTGAAATCAAACTCTGATCGTCCTATATAAAGACTGAAAAATACAGAAAAAGGACCGCACTATGCAGCTATAAGTTTAACAACCATTATATACCCCAAATTTTAGGAAAAAACTGCTGTAGAAATATATTTATAAAAAGTGTCAATTTTTTTTTCTAATTCACTTTATAGCTATCTTTACATCAACAATCTGTTATATTTCTAGTCCTCATGTATTCATTATTTTTTTTTTGTATGAATTGAAGACTACAAAGAAATCTATCTGTCTGTCTACCCATTATATCGGAAAGTTCAGGTGCAAGGTGAGTATGATTTCTCTGTCCAATAGTTTTTCAATCTTTGTTTGACTGACGTTATATTTTCTGTGCTAGTGCTATAGTCGGATTCCTTCATTTTCATATCGTATTTTCCGTTCTCAATGTTTATTATTATATTTGAGCATATAATTGACATATTCACATACACAAGAATCGGTCAATCTTTGTTTTTTTACTTCGCTCAGTTGATAATAAAAATTTTTATTTTCATTTCCGGGATGTTCAATAGTACAATGATAGTCATAAAGGGACGAAAAATGATAAAATCCAAAACACAAAACAAAATTACAAATTCGGAAACGAAAAATACTTGTCCAATGAGTACATATTTTTGTCGATTGGAAACATTTTCAAATCGTGCATAAGTTTGCTTATCGTGAAATTTTAATTTTCATTTTCAGGTCTAGATGAAACCATGACTCGATACCAACATCAAACTTGAAGAAGAGAACAAAGAAGTTTTTATATTAGCTAGTAGCATCGTGGTGGATGGAAGAGTTCAAAACGAGCGCATCCTTATTAGTAATAATAGTGACATATTACAAAAATGAATGAACAACAAGAAATTAAAATTTTTAAACTTTAGGAGATCTCTCTACCTGAATCTCTGTCAGTAACGTTGACCATAATTTGAAGAATCTTCTTTCGGATAACGAAAATATTTGGTACCTGAATTGAAAATTTTGTCAACTCCATATTCTCGCTTCGAGCTGATCGATTTTTTGTGTTTTTTTGTGCAGATTATGGAAAAATGTTTTATGCGATTTCGACCTTTTGAGATACATGGAGTTTCTTTACTCCAATCTGATAGATCACCAGGCTTTCCAATACAAGACTCATACAATTCCTGATCATCGATGTATCATCCGCATAGCTTATGAACGTTGCACTCCCTGCAATATCATCTGAAAATCTGAATCATTGGTATACATTCGTAACAATATGGGCCCTAGCCGCATTGAGCTGCCCCTGTATGGATTCGGGTATATAATTCATCTACAAGAATATCTTGTTGAACTCAATCATACGCCTCTGTCAGGTCACAGAATACCCCATATAAACATTCATCAAGTTCTACTATATAGGTACATACGTATTTCGAAAAATGATGACCTGACCCTGTTTTGAATATGGCGAGAAAGCACCTTGAGAAAAAGGGGAATTCACTGAAATACCAAAGGCAGATTGATAATATGTGGAATTTCATCTTCGAATTAAACATTGATGCCTCATATTATGCACCTGAGGAAGATTCATTTTGCATATTACGATTGAGCGGGGCGATTAATTCTGTGACAATAGAATCCGAAGCGAATTCATCCCACTGCAATAGAACTGACTGATGCTTTCTAGATTTGGAACTACCTTCAGAACCGGTATGATATAATTGCTCTTTATAGAGTGCGATTATTCGGCAGAATATTCCAGTGATAAAAATTGAAAATGCTCTTGGCATGACTATAAAGAAATATCATTCATTTCTTTTATACTGCACTTAGCTCAATCTACTATAAGGACTCTCTCGCATGAACAGAAAGTATATCCATACTCATGTTGAAAGTATTCAGTGGCGATGAAATGACTCTTGGGATGGCGTATAAATATAGCAATCTCCACACATTTGTGTCAACGGAAAGTTCCATGTTCAGTCGAAATCCATTCAGAATACCCATCATTAGTATACAAAAGAATAGAATATATGTTTATAAGGGCCATGAAAGCTGCGACAGTGGAATGTGATGTCATTCTCGATGGAAATCCCAACTTTAAATTGGCAACTCTAACTTTAACAACTCCGTTATGAAGTTTCGTTTGCTCTTCATAGCGTGTGCAAAACTGATATTTTTGAACGTTAAACAAGGAGAAATCCGGAACGTTTTTATGGGCTGCAGGCAACACGTTCATCAATATAAACTTTCATTTTGGAAAAGAAATAAATTTGGAATTGCGCTATTGAACTTTTGTTTCCCATGATTTTCTGATGCCATATCCTTGCAGTCCTGGAAGGCCTTTGGAAGTAAAATTCGGCGAACACAAGAACACATATCGACTATTGAATGTGATTGCACTGGAGATGGTTCTCATCTTTCCATATGAATGATTTTATTCAACAGCCCGTTTATTTGTTAAATATTTTCCATGCGTGAATGTGTACTTATAACACCCACACCCACACACACACAAACACACGAATACATGTCCATGTAGTTTTGTGGCACCCCGACCTGTATACAAAATTGTGGCATTTTTGTTGCCGGCTTCAGTGCGCATGGTATTTAAAATCAGGAGTTGAATGCACTAGGTGGCGTTCTTTTACTCTCCGTATTATCGGAGATGGAAACACATACTATGAGAAAGCATGTGGCATCCGTTGCCACATTTAATGCATTGATTCAAAAAGATGTGTGAGAATCCACAAGAAATGTATTTGCTGTATAGTGTGTCACGGTTGCCACATGATCAAGGTGTGTGTCTAGAATTCCATAAAGCTTTTATATTGATGATTTAGAAAATTGATGTCATTTGACAGTCAGAATGAAAAAATGCAATCTATAATGAATTAACTAAACTGCGAATGTTGATATCATAAAATTCTATTGTATGAAATATATTTCCACGCCCAGAAATCGTCATTGTTTCTTGTTCTGCTCACTAGCGAGTGGACTATTGAAACACAATAGTCTGTGTTTCAGACTTTTAATACCAACGTTTCGGAAAAATTTGTCGCCTTCTTCAGGGCTAAAATATTAACCCTCCCCCTTTTGATATTGTAACCCTGAAGAATTCGAGAAATAATCACTGTATAAAATACAGAGTGTTGTGTTTCAATAGTCCACACGCTCGTGGGCAAAACAAGAAACAATTTCATTGTATTTTAGAACTAGTTAATTCTCTCATTACTATATTTTGAAATATCTCAAACTGAAAATAAATTTATTTCATCTAACCAATTATTGGTGTTATACCTCTTATTCAGTAGTGTTTGTAGAATTAGTGGGTAGTATTTTGAAGGCCAGTGTGAAGTAATATAAATACTTTTGCGTGACTTGCTATCATTGAAAGTATACAGGCTGATCAAACTCAGCACTATTGCCAACTTCTTCATTATTGAAGATACGAAGTCAGTTGAGTTAGAGAAGTGAGAACATCGCGTTTTGTATTTATTAAAAAAAAATCCAATAGGACACCCTCTACATTTTGATTTCAATCAATTGCCAACTCTTTCCGAAACATGAATGGCCACTATAAATCTCATCCTAAAACCACAAATAACGTATGGGTAGAATCTCTGGACTGATAGTTTTTGTTGGTGATAGTGGTCTCGGTAGTGTAGTGGTTAGCATATCTGCCTATCAAGCGGAAGGCCGGGGTTCGAATCCTCGCCGGTCCACCGTGCTGGGTAATCGCACGTTAAAAGGTAAGGCCTCGTTGATCCATTGCTCGCACAAGTTTCGACTTCTGAGGGTTGACGTTCGTCAGCTGGTTAACGGAACGAACAATTTTAGAACAACAATTTTAGAACAACAATATATCGGTAGATGAAGATATCGACCCATCTTGGAAAACACATTGTGAAAATACAATATTCATCACCAAAAAATATGTTTCTGTTTCCACAACAATCGATAGGAATGCATCTCTTACTGCAGGGGAATATCTTGGGAAAAGGCAACGGACTTATATAGCCCTATGGTGATGGTTCTAATAATTTTTCGCAGCCAGGCATATGTACATTAATCTGGATCATATTTCCGAAATATTTTAAATGATACAGGGTACCCCAAAAAACTGTGGCATATTTGAGAATGCAATGAGATATAGGATGTTCCATGGGAAAAATATAACTTCGATATGCCATAGTTTTTGGGCCAACCTGTATCAATGAAACTATTTTAGGAATATAATCCAGATTGATGTGCATATGCCTAGCGGCAAAGAATCACCAGAAAAATCATGAGGTCAAAATATGAGTCCGATGCGTTAAGCTCGACTCACTCTCTTTACATGAGAAACTGAATTCTACGGAAACTCTTCATTCCACTTATATACCTCTAATAGATTTCATTTTATATGACATCCTCTGGATATGAAAATAAAAATCGGTCGCCATTGTAGCATAAAATTTAAGTTGTTATACATCATTGATTATCTTGATATTGTATGTATCACTGAAACTTGGTGCAAAGAATATGAAATTATATCAGTCGAATCGAATTCATAATAACTTTCTGACTATTTTTGTAGAAAAGACGAAGATGGTGGGGGTGTTGCCATATTCGTTAAAAATAATCATAATTTCGTAATAGGAAGTGCGAAAATAAAAAAAAATTCAAGATGTTTTTGACCTCAGATAATTTATAAGTTGCTTCTACAGGCCACCAGCTTCCGAGAGTAAAATTTTTCTCACCCAAATGGATTTATATCTTGAAACATTCAATCACAAAAATCCAAAGTCGAATAATGTTATATGTGGTGACTTTAACTTCAATTTTGATGAAGATGAGCATGACGGTGAAGCAAAAATGCTTCGTAATCTATTTTCGGGATATGGATTAAAACAATGTATCTTTGAGTATACAAGGTTACAAGGAAACAGTAAGTCTATAGTTGAACATATCTTTTCGTCAGTTGAAACTGGAACTGAAAGTGAAGTTTTGCATATCGACTCCTCTGATCATGCTCTCCAGTATATCTCATTGCCTACAAATTTAGTCCTTACTGAAGAGTCCCATTCTATTCTGAAAAGACATTTTAACGATCAAAATATCCAAAATTTCAATAATTTATTATCACAGGTGGATTGGAATTTTTTATACTTCAGCAACTTTGATACCAAATTCTCCCATTTCTATGATATCTTTTTCCAAGCTTTCGATGTTTCTTTTCGTGAACTTTTTCAAAAAATCAAACATAACCAGAATAAAAGTGAATACAAACCTTGGATAACCAAAGATATTGTTGATGAAGGTATATTACTCAGAGATCTATATAATTTGATGAAAAAACAAACTGATGAATATTCAACTGATCAGTAAAGGAAACTCTTGAAAAATCATAGACATACATTTGAACAGGCTAAAAAAAACATTTCAATGAGCAATTCCTCAAGGCTCAAAATAAGTCCAAAGTTGCCTGGACTATCATCAAAGAGAATACACCTATCAATGACAAACCGAAATATTTACCTAGCTACTTCAAAATTGGTGATGATATGCTTGTTGGTGATGGCCCCGGAATATCTCAAGCCTTCAATAATTTTTTATCGATTCGGTCGAGTCATTGATAAATAGCACAGCACCTGGTGGCCCGGAATATCGCAGTATGAAAAATGAGAGTCTTTTTGTCTATCCCATTGATGAAAGTGAATTCCTGGATATTATTGAATCAGCTTCTTCCAAAAATTCCAATGGTATTGATGAATCACCAGGGTGTATTTTATTAAGGGTTGCTTCCAATATAATCGATCCTCTTATTTAATCAACTTATCTTTCTCTGAAGGAATTTTTCCCTTCCGTCTCAAGCATGTAATGGTTGTTTCAGTGTACAAGAAAAGTGATAAGCATGTGATTTCGAACTACAGGGGTATTGCGTTATTATCTCCATTTTCAAAAATATTTGAAAAATCATATCAAATTTAAATAATTACAAAATCCTGTCAGACAGTCAATTTGGTTTTCAAATCGGTTGGTCAACCCAAGATGCCATCCTTTCCCTTCAGAATCATATATTATCTAATTTCGAAAATGGTGAAAAAAAACATTAAGTATTCTCTTTGACTTGACACGAGCATTCGATACCATACATCACGATCTTCTTCTTGATGAACTTTATGACATAGGTGTTCGAGGTGCAAGTCTGAAGTGGATTGAAACTTATTTATCAGGTCGTACACAAACAATTACAGTTAAGCTCGAGACTGGAACATTTTTTTCTGAAACTCGACACATAGTCACAGGTGTACCACAGGGAAGTGTTTTGGGACCTACATTTTTGATTGTATTTGTGAATGACCTTTCGAAAATCAATGGTCCAAATAGCTCCATACAATTTGCGGATGACACTTCTTTTACTGTCAGAGGTGCAATATGTGAAACATTGCCAGTTAGAGCAAATGAAGCGGTATCCAACATGCGAATATATTGTTCTGAGAATGGCTTGGTTTTGAATAATCTCAAGACCAACACCATTCTTTTTTCAATTCAGGAAACTGAATGTAGTGTATTGGTTAGGACTGAGGATAAAACTATAGAACAGAAAAGTTTCACAAAATCTTTAGGACTTTTTATCGATTCCCAGCCCAATTGGAATCACCAAGTTGATTTCATATTGAATAAATTAGCAAAACATTGTTTTGTTTCATGGAATATTTGCAATTATGTTTCTATCGATATTCTCAAAAGTTATTATTACGCATATGTGTACTCCACCCTCAACTACTGCATCGTATGTTTTGGCAATTGTAATAGAATCGATGAAAAATCAAAAAAAATCATCAGAACAATCTGTTTCAGGAAACCTCTTGATTCTTGTAAACCATTATTTGCAAAGTTGAACATATTAACTGTCACTTGCATGTATATTTTTAACGGTGTCACCTATGTTAAAACTCATACCATCAAGTTCCAGAATAGAGATGAAACCCGTCTTCTTTCAGGCTTCACCCTGAGGAAGAATTATAACATCATAATTCCTAGTCATAAATTATCCAAAGTCTCTAATGGCCCTCATGTCATGTCCAAAAAAATATATAATAAACTTCCAACATCTGTGAAAAAAATTAGCAGTATAAAGATATTCAAACAAAACGTTCGAAAACTATTAGGTATGTGAAAAGATATTCTATTCTCTTGATGAATATTTTCAATCCGATCTGGGATTTTGATTTTCAAAATATTTATTGTCCTGTTTACCAATATTTATAATATTTTTTTGAACTTTTTTAATTTTGACTTCATTGTAAATGTTGTCTCCTCATTGTTGATCTTATTCTTTGTTATGTATGCCTAATTTCTTTAATTTTATTCGAACTGTTAAATTTATTCAGCAAATTTTATTATAGTGAAAATTGTATTTTGTATGTGACATTTTCCATGCCTTACACAGGTCGACGGAAATCAAGATGTTTGATTTTGATTTGATTTTGATCATTGGAATGATGATTCTTCGTGGAACTAAATTTTGATACAACATACCCAGGGTGAGCAAAAAGGCACGACCACTTTAATGTAACTGAAAGTAGTAATAACACTCTTAAAACTATTTACTTTCATGTACATTTGACATTTCAAATTTTTTGATTACATTTGCCCGAGATATGTCCCTGGATCAGCAGAATGGTCTCATTTAGTCTTAACGATGAGATTGGAATCTTTGGTGTAAAAGTTGAAACTTTTCCTAGAGATCAATTAACCTAACACCAAACAGAGATTATTGCGCTCGACGCTCGTTCCGCTAACAAAATTAGCATCTTCAGGAGAAGAAAATTTTAATCAGAGCAAATAGAAAAACAACGAAAAGCAGACTTCCAGAAAGTTCTAATTAATCAGGACAAGTTCTTCGAGCATGTTTCACATGAAACCAAAGTACAAATGGAAGAATTCAAAGAAAACCTAAAGGAAGAACTGAAGGAAGATGTCAATAAGAAAGTGGATATAGTGCGAGAGGAGATGAGAAATGAGATGAGAAATGAAATGAGAGGTCTAGAGAAACAGATGGCTCTTCTCAAGAACCAAGATCGCTGAGACAGGGTTGCCACGCCAGGAATTTCCGTGAAACTACCGAATTTTGATGGTCAGTCGTCTTGGTCCATGTATCGTCGACAATTTGAGGCTGCGGCAGAAACTAATGGATGAGGCGAAGAAGAAAAAGCTACGGCACTAATAGTAGCTTTGAGAGGGGCAGCTTTGGGTATATTACAAACGATACCCATAGAACATCAGAAGCAATATCAGAACCTGATTTCTGCACTAGAGTTGAGGTATGGCGATCAACACCGAGAAGAGCTGTACCGGGCCCAAATGAAGACTCGCTCACAAAAATCAGGAGGGAGCCTGCAAGAACTTGAGGCAGATGTTCGACGCCCAATCCAGCTAGCATATCCAGAAGCACCTGGAGATTTCAAGGAGCATTTAGCTGTGCGGATATTTATAGACGGAATACAAAGAACTTTACGATTGACGAGTTTCAAGAGAAGTAGCGATGCTTTGGTTCATTCTTTGGAAGTGAAGGCGGCCTTCAACAGGTCGAGGCCGAAAGTGCGTGCAGTTTCAATAGACGAATCGGAACAACGATTTGGCACAGCGAATAGTTCAGTCGAGAAAGTTCTGGACGAGATCAAATTAATGATAAGTGGCATCAGCAACCAGAAGAAGAGAACGTGCTATCGATGTGGAGAACCAGGACATCTTATAAAAGACTGTTGGGTGAAAATGCCGCAAAGGATTTGCTATAGATGTAGGAGGTCGGGACATTTTATAAAAGACTGCAAGAAGAGAATGCCACAGAGGAAATGTTAAAGATGTGAAAGATCAGCGCATTTCATGAAAGATTGCAAGTTGAGAATGCCACCAATATCCAACTCACCTGCCAGCATGCCGCCAAGTTCGCAAGGGTCACCGAGGGTCATCTGTGTTAACAGGTTAAGAAGAACATCTGAGAGCCTCACCATTCCAGGAAAATTGAATGAAATGGATGTAATATGCACCATAGACACCGGTGCTGCAGTTTCCTTGTTACGCACCGACATCCATCAGCCTGGAAACGTGAAGCCTATTTCTAACGTCGTGCTTCGGACAGTCACTGGTGAAAACGCAGCTATTCGAGGAGAGGCTGAAATTACGTTGATTCTTGGGCGACTCACCATCACAGATACAGTTTACGTCGCAGATATAGAATATGAATTCATACTCGGAATAGACTTGATCAGTGACTATGGATTTTCATTCGACAATGAGCAAAAGATTATGAGGTTCGAAGGAGAAGAATTTGTTCTTACAATTCCAGCAGAAAGGGCAATGCCTGTGAAACCGCTATTACCGGAAACTGCGAGAATCCCAGCACTATCGAAGGAAGTAGCTCGTGTCACAGTGAATAAAACGGGGAATAAAGTCCCTGAATGCAGCGTCCAGCCATCGGATTCCGGACAAGCCCGGGTGAACACAGAACAAGCCGTCCCTGTGAGAGCCGCCAGGTGTCGTATTAGTAGTAAGTAAACGTGACATCTCCGAGTTAAAAACAACTGAAAGGGCTGACTTGGTCAAATAAGAAGTCATTGGCCAAGTTCACTCTATTCAACAACCATCAAGAAAAAACACTTGACATAGTCAGTGGGCATACTTGAAGACTGGCGTTAAGTCAAATCTTCTTTCGAACAATCTGTTCAGGCCAGTCTCAAATTACCTACACAGTAGGTTTCGGCTGGCACCCGTCAGAAAACAACTACTCCCCTGGCTAATACCACGAAGGGCATTGAATTATATCCGACCAGGTGCCAGTGCAGGTTTCTTCACAGAAGTAAATCCTGCATTTGCTTTCGTCGATACAAATGAAGGAATTGATTTTCAATTATAGGGACGGACACACTTGCAGACCGGTTTCGGGCTATTTGGCCACTCGTCAGTGCAAGGCAGTGCCATCATCAACATAAAGTCGATGATTTCCCATAATTAAAAATCAAACTCCTACTATCCACAAGCGCGTGTATTTGTAAAATTATAAAAATTGTCCGCCGAAGCGAACTCAGTATCGCTCGGTGTTGTGTGAAACATTTTTAATGCAAAATTTCCGGCTAGCTTGTGGGTTCTAACACACGAACGAACAAAACGACGCCTGGGAGACTCGGCCAGAGCCACCGATCGCCTCGCGAAGAGAAAATCAGTGGAGGATCGCTTCTTCGGGTTGGAAAACGCGAAGGAATAAGAAAAAGTAGGCCTAAGACTCGCCGCGTGCTCGGAGATACCAGAAACAATTGAATCACAATTCCACGAGTTACTTTTAGCCCTGGGTGATAGCTAATTCTAGTCGCGGTTACGACTGGCCACCACGATGGCTCTAGGCCGGACCAGAAGTTCCCTACGCTCCCTAAAACCCTGCTACGACACACTCCGCGCCTGGACCTGCCTGCCCTGCAACGCGTGAACCCGTGTCCAGCTCTCCGGTGCTGAAGGTGGCGTTTTTAGCCGCGAACTCTCAGTGCTGTGAACACTGTCACGTAACAGCGTTCGTAGAGAGTTACGGTAGGCGTCTGTATCGAGGAAACCCTGTTTGATGAGGGTGGCCTGTCAACAGCTTCCGCCGTACTCTGTAGGCGCTACCCGGACTCAGGTAGCCGTGCAGTCCGAAATTCCTGGGACCTACAGAGCAAATGGCCTCTTCTTCTTTCTTCGAGTGTTCTGAAAAGAACACCACAGTACGAATTCAAATATTAGTATAGGAAGGATTCTCGACCGGCCAAAGGCTCGGGAGACTGGAACTATTTATTTAGCAGCAAGAAAAACTGGAACAATGCAAGCCGAAGCTGCACTCAGGAACGTGTACAGTTATACTCGGCACTCGAGTTACGAATTCATTATTGGAAGCAGTTTGTGCTTCCAATTTCCGCAGTGGTAGTTTTTGTGGGAAAACTTTACAATCCTATTCCTAGATCTCCAGCCAGGAATCAAATATTATACAATTCTTTTCTTCCTTTAACTTTCTTCACGTTCTAATACGCCTTCTAAACTCTCTTTTCTATTCTGAAATACCTAAAAAGAAATTAGGAGTACTTTTCTCCTTTATTCATTCGCTTCCTTCCTATATAACGCTTTCCTAAACTCTTATGAGACGCTCTGATAGAATAAACTCTTTGATTTAACGCCAATGATAAACGCAGAGATAAACTCAGTCGAAGCGAATGCTACCGTTGCAGCAAAATCGCTTATCTTTATGCGCGCGATTCGCGCTCCGTTTGGCTCCGCCCGCCGCTGCGGGAGCGAACGCCGTGCGCTGATTGGCTCGAGCCCTGGATAGGGTCTCGAGACATCGACTGTTTCTCCGATTTTTCAATCTAACTGTTTAATATTGTTTATTATACTATCATTTCGCTTTCTTATCACGAAAAATAGTCAAAATTATTCATTTTTATTAAAAACTGGCAAAAGGCTGGAGATAACACTACACGAGTATCAAGCCCCGGCCAAAGCTGATGCGAACAACGAAGTTGTTACGCCATCTACCAATGGACGAGGTATTCCAAAAGCAAACCGAATATGCCCATTCCTCCTGCGAGGAAAATGTAAAAACACTTGACATAGTCAGTGGGCACACTTGAAGACTGGCGTTAAATCAAATCTTCTTTCGAACAATCTGTTCAGGCCAGTCTCAAATTACCTACACAGTAGGTTTCGGCTGGCACCCGTCAGAAAACAACTACTCCCCTGGCTAATACCACGAAGGGCATTGAATTATATCCGACCAGGTGCCAGTGCAGGTTTCTTCACAGAAGTAAATCCTGCATTTGCTTTCGTCGATACAAATGAAGGAATTGATTTTCAATTATAGGGACGGACACACTTGCAGACCGGTTTCGAGCTATTTGGCCACTCGTCAGTGCAAGGCAGTGCCATCATCAACATAAAGTCGATGATTTCCCATAATTAAAAATCAAACTCCTACACGAGTATCAAGCCCCGGCCAAAGCTGATGCGAACAACGAAGTTATTACGCCATCTACCAATGGACGAGGTATTCCAAAAGCAAACCGAATTCGCCCATTCCTCCTGCGAGGAAAATGTAAAAACACTTGACATAGTCAGTGGGCATACTTGAAGACTGGCGTTAAATCAAATCTCCTTTCGAACAATCTGTTCAGGCCAGTCTCAAATTACCTACACAGTAGGTTTCGGCTGGCACCCGTCAAAAAACAACTACTCCCCTGGCTAATACCACGAAGGGCATTGAATTATCGACGAAAGCAAATGCAGGATTTACTTCTGTGAAGAAACCTGCACTGGCACCTGGTCGGATATAATTCAATGCCCTTCGTTGTATTAGCCAGGGGAGTAGTTGTTTTCTGACGGGTGCCAGCCGAAACCTACTGTGTAGGTAATTTGAGACTGGCCTGAACAGATTGTTCGAAAGAAGATTAAACCATCAAGAAGAGTTCCATTCGCTAAACAACAAGAGATGCTAGAGTGTATTGACAACCCCTATCGTAGGATGAATGATGTGGTGTACTGGGTTCAACGTAGGCCTAGAACGAAAATGAAAGTCGTACACCTAGAGAGACTCAAATATTGCAATGGAAATAACGAGAAATTGTTTGATCGGGACGATCAAAATTGAGAGGGGGATAATGTTACGAATCTCCTAGCGCTCTCCTAGCGCCGGTCCTGACGAGATCGTAAACGCAGATGAGGGATCGCATCGTAGCGGACGTCATTTTCCAGGAATCCGTAAATGGCTTGTGGAGAATTCGCGAAGATTCTTCATAGGAGTACGCAGGTATATATACGGGAGAGACTTCGTCGGGGGCAGAGTTAGTTGAGTGGCAAGTTTGTATTCAGAGCTAAGTGGAGCGAGTTTAGTGGAGCTAAGTAGAGATAGTTTTGTTATTGCTAAGTGCAAGTAGTCGAAGTGTAGATTTTTTTGGACAGAGAGTTTTAGTACCGAGCATTGGAAAGTTATCGGAGCGATTCAAGTGAATGTGTTGTATTGTATTGTGATAGAGAGTTATAATAAAAGTTCGGTGTTTTAATCGACGAAACCAAGAATATATCGTAACAATATCATGAAAATAATTTTTTAATAAACCCCAGATAGATCTCCATCTGTCCGATTATCAGAACTTCTGAAAAATCGAACCTGGTTTTCAGATGTCAGGAGTAACTTTTCCTACGAAGTCGAGTATCTCTATGCTAGGAATTACGATCAGTAATAATCTCTCATGGGAAACCCATGTGAGATAGATCTCTAAGGGTGTTTCCCAGAAGCTTGGGTTTCTATTTCGTGTGAAAAAATGCTTCTCCTCAGCTTCTAATGATTTACAAGGCTCAGATATGACCTGTCTTGGAATATGGTTTTCATGTATGGAACTGACCACCGAAACATTCATTCGAACTTTTCGATTCAATTCAGAAAGAAGTTATCCCTCTTGTTGGTGATTCTTCGCTCAGAAACTCCCTCACTTCAGTGGAGGATCGTAGAAATGTCGGACACTTGTCTCTCTTCTTTGAATATTTTCATAGTCGGTGCTCCTCTGAAATGTTATCAATCGTTTCACCCTTGGTCACGTAACTGTGGCGGACAAGACACAACTGAATTGAGATTATGAAATTTCCAAATACTCCAATAATAAGTGTGTGTGACCAGAGGGCACCACTATACCATGTAGTGAATGTAGTCACAATTTGGTTGATAGTATGCAAAATACAGACCCGTTTGTGGCATACTACACACAGATGAAATTCCCGCCATGTCTTGAATAGTAGCGCCTCTGTTCAGTGGGTATTTTGCGCACAATTGTAACGGAAGCGGTAAATTCGAATTGGAACACCAAAAACCCGCATATAGCCAAGCTATGCCCTCTTTTGTTGTGACATCCGAATGTGTGTTGCCACAACTAAAGCGTACGCCACAATTGAGTTTAATGCACACACAGGTCGCCACAGTTAATGCGAGACAAACACACCCATACACACATATATATATATATATATATATATATATATATATGTTTATACATATATATATATATATATATATATATATATATATATATATATATATATATATCTATATATATATATATATGCAAGATGAATTTTTCTGGGTTTTTATCCGTTAGGTATCTTTTGATTTGTTCGACGTTTCGAATTCCATTTTGAATTCATTCTCAAGAACTGTGAGACGAATATCTGTTCATACCGTCCTGGTCAATCACTCCCCTTACGAAGCAACCAAGCAAGAGCAAGCAAAGACTTCAATTGTCTGTTCTCCACGGAAACTGGTATTTATAATGACTCTCCTCAGTCATTATCCGACTTGGTCCGATGTTAAGGCTGCATCCTGCCCATCCAGGTATTATGTAGAAATTGATGTTTTCACGGATCTTCGATATGCAAGATGAATTTTTCTGGGTTTTTTATCCGTTAGGTATCTTTTGATTTGTTCGACGTTTCGAATTCCATTTTGAATTAATTCTCAAGAACTGTGAGACGAATATCTGTTCATACCGTCCTGGTCAATCACTCCCCTTACGAAGCAACCAAGCAAGAGCAAGCAAAGACTTCAATTGTCTGTTCTCCACGGAAACTGGTATATATATATATATATATATATATATATATATATATATATATATATATATATATATATATATATATATATGTTTATATATTCCGATTATCGTAGTCACCGCTCCGAAACATTTCACCTGCCAACATTTCATAGTTTTCCTTTTTAAAGTATCGACTCACCGTTTACCGACCAAATTCCGAATTCAGTGACCCTGTGCAGTTCAAACTTTCAAACGCAAAGTTAATATACCCTTTATCATTGTTGCCAACCCCGTTTTCATAACTCTAATACTTAATATTGTTGATAGTATATAATAAACTCGTATTTCTGAACATCGTTGGTCGTTATTTTCTCCAACCTATTTTCAGGAAACAAATCAGTGAAATAAAAGTGTGTCGAGAGGTAGAATCGAAATACCTCTCGAGTGAGTACAAAGGTGTCTCAAGAAAGTAGAAACGAAATACTTTCGAGAACTTTCATATAGCAAACGGTATTCAGATGCAAATTGGTGTAATTAAAGCCTACATCAATTAGTACTCTGCCGTTGTCACAATTATCTGACCTCTGGATACCTCCATCTGATTGCTATCCGGGAATTTGGAGCATACCAAGTAAAAAAACTGGCGCTCGAGGCATTGATTTACAAAACGATTTGTAATTTACAAAAAGATTTGTAAATGTATCCGTAACGTCACTTGTGCGGGTTTGGACCCAGAAAAACCCGTCACAAAATGGCGCGGTTCAACCCGAATTCAACAACAACATATATATATATATATATATGTTATATATATATATATATATATATATATATATGTTTATATATATATATATGTTTATATATATATATATATATATATATATATATATGTTGTTGTTGAATTCGGGTTGAACCGCGTCTGAAGTTTTGTTCTCGACGTTTCGGCTCCGATTTTGGAGCCATTTTCAAGAGTAAATGTGACTTCACGCTGAGGTCCCAATCTGCCTACTCCTCAGGTGTTGTCACGAGTTCTTTCTAAGGTCCCAATCTGCCTACTCCTTAGATCGAACTGAGGTATCGAGGGATGTTGGGTGGTATTTATAGCAGCGGGTGCTGCTAAAGCACCGTCGGATATCTTGGTGGGGACTGGGCATCTGGAAATTAAGGGTTTCCATGCAGTTGGAAGTCTCTGACCGTCGTCACGTTTATTTAAGCAGGAAGGTCGCTTCTCGATTTCGATGGCCTCGCGAATTATACGTGCTTGTAGTGTTTTTGCTGTGGCGATGGTCTTAGTGTTCTCAAAGTCTATATTGTGTCCTGTCTCTTGATGATGTTTGGACAGAGCTGAAGATGGGTCTGATTTTCGGACAGCAAGTTGATGTTCGTATACTCTACTTGTCACACGTCTGTTGGTCTGGCCTATATATGTTCTATGGCAGTCAGAACATGGCATTTCATATATACCCTGTGATTCGTTGACAATTTTGTCCTTGGGGGAGCGGAGGAATGTAGGCTGACAAAATAAGAAATGAAACAACCGATCGAACGAAAGTAAATGATGAAATAGATTACTTGGGAGATGAAAATGAAACTTTCAGCGGCTATGTGAATCCCAGAGTAGTTCTTGCATTAGTGAACATCTCCATGTATTCCAGATCTCATTCATGATACCCTAAGGCCGATACTCCTTTTCATCTTCATTTTAGTAGCCACAAACTCATTCATATTCTCACATGCTGTCCAGATAGATTTCTTCGACTGTATACATTATATTTTCTTCAAACACGGAGAACACCATGATAATTATGAGAATTTCTGAAAATGGTAATTTCATTTCATTTGTCACTCTCTCGGTGATAAATTTCGTTCCATCTACAGAAGCGAGATACTGAACGATATCAATTCTATGAATATCTCCGAATTCATGTCTTACGTTTTCGTAATAAATACGTTGAAATTTTCCTACTCCCAACAAGTATCTCATCGCCTAAAAGCTCTCGAATGCTTTTAATTATTCAGAATGCGATTTCATCCTATTCTGGAGTTGAGCTGGATGAAACTGAGTGGAAAGTCTTTGGAACACATCTGGCAGAGTTATAAAATATGGAAGATTTCAAGGAAAAATGGGTTTTCTCCAAAAGAAACCACCGTTTGAAAGATTTTCTTTGAAAAAATATTGCTCAGTTTTTATTGGAGTTCAAGATACGTCGGCATCTCGTAAATAGAAAACATTGTATTATAGGAATGTTATGTTTTGTACTTCGAGCATGGGAACTGACTTCGGTAAACCTTTTTTTTCAATCTTATTGTGACTGGTACTGAATATTGAGATGAATGTTCTTCTATAAAATTTGAATTTCCATCACCATGGATGTCTTTCAGATATTTCAAGGATTTGCTTTTTTTGACAAGCTATCTCGCTCCCCGAGATTGTGATGAAGTTCACCAAATAACCTGTAAAATTCAATGAGCCTCCCTATTTGAAGGCACAATAAATTCCCCACGAAAGCACACAACCACTATAGCAAGAGGCTTCCACTTACTGATGAAGATCCTGGACAATAACGACCAGCAGCGAAATCGACGAACTATTTGCCACTATTAAAAGAGTTCTCTCTTATAAAAAACAATGTCACAAGTGGCAATAATGTGAATGGTCGACTGATCCTGGACAGACTCCAACTACCTTCTCTATTCTCCGTACTGAGAATCACACGCTAAGAAGTGAAACCACGTTAATCTTTAACTCGCAAAAGTTTTCACTTTTGAGGGTTGGCGTTCGTAGGGCGGCGTCAGCTGGTTATCAGAAAACCCAATTTTTAAAACTCATATATTTGAGAAATTTCTTTTTTGGAAGATATAATGAATATATCAGAATTCCACAAAGTTCACAAAGAGTAGTTATCCAAAAACAATGGGGTTGTGAATCTGGTGCATATGGTGTAAAGCCTGAAGGTAAGCGTCATTTGCTGGATGACGACCAATAAAGTGAATAATTGAATCAAATATCATTTATGTTCTAGATTATAAAAGTCTCATTCTCCGCAACTTTTTCTCAAGTTGGACCTAAAATGTATTTGAGATTGTAGTTTTATGGGTGAATGAGTTCTCTATAACTTTTTTGTTCTTACATCCTGATTAAATCAATACTTTTGGGAGTTTCTGCTGTTTGAGTTGGTAAGAAAGTGAAAATTTTTGTTGAAGTTGTATTTCTACCACTCTTCACCCCCCACACAGTTTGTTTAAGTTTTATAGTACAAAAATACCTTTCAAAACAAAAATGGAATTGTAATGATTTCATTTGAGAAAATTGAATGGAAGGAATAGTAAAATCGAGATCTGAAGAAAGTCAATTGAAGTTCAAGATGGGGATATCGAAAACTTGAATAAGGTGCCAGTGGACTTCAAAAACAGATCCAAGAAGCAGAACCACCTTGTCTCTTGTAGTGTACATATCCTCTATAAGCAGAATACTTTTTAGGAATTGAAGATTTTCTCGATTATCCACATGCGTTAGCGTGCTTTGGAAAATGAACAAAAAAAAATTTTCAAAACGAATAGTTCCTGAATTTTCACCTGAGAACATATTTCAAGTTTACCTTACTCTTTGTAAGCCCTCATTACCCTCAAAATTTTCGAACGCCATATCCTCTAGTCATTCAAGAGGTCCCATCAGGGACATCCCATATCAAAATGGTGGCATTACATTCATTTGTTACATTCTCGATATCAGAATCATTTTGCAACTCAGGATTAGGTATGTTCAACAAAAAATATTGAATGTACATCGATTTTTAATGCTATAGTTGCATAATCCTAATTCTTAGGTTGATATAAATTTAATCAGAAATATTATCATATCACTTTAATCGAAATTTATCGTTGCAATCAAGTTCATTTTTGGTTGAAAATTTCAGTGAAATTGTACTAATGAAACCTTACGAATGTTGTGTTACTCTAGTATAACAATTCTTAAAAAAAAAGGGAGACTGATTGGGGGCTGTCGTATATGCGATTGAATATACTCACTTTCTAAGTGTGAGTAGTTTGCTTTCAGAGATTATCAATATTTCCGTTTCTTTCGAAATATTCGAGATTCCCTTTCAAGAAATCTAACGCCACCCTTTGGTTTCGTTGATTGAAATAATCTTCTACTATAATAAATATTTTTCACAAAGAGATATTCATTGAATGATACCAAAATATATCTTCCTGCATATTTTCAGTTATTTTTTTGGGTAATGATTAAAAATAATGAGTAAAAATAGCATTACTGATCAATTTGAAATATATGAATATAAATATTTCGATGTTTTGGGTGAAAAATGTAGAGTTCAAACCCGATGTATTAATGACTTTTCATACGAAACAAATTCATTTCGGTTTCGAACTGACCTATATCTTTATGTCCGAAATAATTGATATTCAGAATTGATGATTCAAAAAAGAAATCATTGCCCTGAACAGTCAGGAAATGAATCATTACATTATCTTGAACAACATTACTGTTTATTTTTATCGGTTGAAGTGGCGATGCTATTTCATAGATGTTTTGATGACGACCAATATTATTGTTACACAAATACCAGACAGTTATCTCCTCCGAAAATGACCCCAGCAATGGTTTCAGATTTGCTAACATGGTCGTTTCACTGAAACAACAAACAGAGTGTAACAGTTATTACTCAGATAGCTGAGAAAGACAGTTTCTAGGATTCTAAAATATCCGAAGTTTCCATCTTCAGCTGTTACTGATTTATGTTTGTGGCTGAATTCGCCACAGTAATCTGTCAGAGTACAGTTATTGAAATCGTAAACTTTATATTATAGTGATTTTCATGAAAATAGTATATTGATGATCACCGTATTTGCACTCTTTGAAAGTCATTGTTTTGTTGTCAATAGATTCTTTCTTCGTAGTTTTTTTTTGATTGAAAACCCAAAAAATACGAAGAAAGAACCGTATTTGCGTTATGAAACACATTTTTTCCATAATCATTGTTGCTGTCCAAACTATAGGTACGAATTCTAATTCGAATGTGTAGAAATTTCATTTCATTTATTCAATTTAATTGTATGTTTACATTTCAGGTTCTGGAAACTTCTTTGGAATATGTTTGTATATGTTTTCGACATAATATTCTGAAGTACCTAGTTTTATTTGTGACTGTGAAGTCTTCAAAAGAATCATATTTGATCCTTAATCATTCTTTTATATCGATTACACACTTACATTCCCAGTATCGTCGGCCGAAAGTGTGATAGATTTGTCTTTTTCTTGATTGCGTAAATCATTCATGTGAATGATGAATATCAGGGCACCTGCAATATAGACTGAGACCGAATTGTAATAATCTGCCTTATCGAGTAATGAATTGTTGAGAAGTTACGAAAATGATGAAAATCATTTTGTACCTGGGCAGAACTTACGCACAACATTACTACAGGGCACCCAAAAATAATTTTTCATTCGAACTTTTTCAAATGTCAGTATACCATGTTGAAAAAGCTCCTATCCAGAATAACAATTTTCTAGGATTTCAGATCATTCGAATCACCCCAATCAAAATAATGGCGTTGATTTTCTTTGGAATGTGATTTCAATGAAGTTCCAAAACCAGCGGATGTATTGAGAAACTAGTTACTAGAAGGCCGGAAAGGAATAGGTCATAAAGTTTCGTCGATACAAGTTTCTCTACATTCTAAATTCCTCAGTATACCCCAAAGTCATTTCGAAAAGTATTTTACCATTTCTTAAATCTCATCACGTGAAATATGTCATCAAAATTCCTAATTGTTTCTCTCCTGAACACAAATGAGAACAGTAATTTGTGTTTCGAAATAATCTTTGGTTCATGCACTATTAGGACTTGAAATTACCCAACTGAAGTATTCAATTTGTATACGGGTTCAACCTGATATTGTGAAAGTATTCTGCTCGACCTTTCAACGATTTATAACTTAATGTATATTGCTGATCGAATATGTTGGAGTGGATAGTTTTCCTGGGGACGTCGTCTGTAAACTTCTGAATACTCTGAAGCTATGTTTTTGAAAGTCAAATCAGATTTGTTCTTCGTGAACCATTTATTTGTATCACCGAGTTTCCTTATTCCTTTCCTCAATACATTACATCAGGGAATTTTTCACTACCTCTAGCAAACTAGTGTTATCGGCAAAGTGTGTAATGAACATTTCTTCTAATTATTGCATAAATCATTATGTAATTGAATTATGGAAGAGATTCACTAAAATTGATGATATTGTTAATGTTCTCTCTCAGTTGATACTTAGGTACAACTAACTCACTCAATTAATTCGTGATTCAGACAGCCCAATGCCTTCAACAAATCTAAGAAAGAACCAAGTGCTAAGCGTTTTCTTTTCATCGCAATTATAATATTATGTGTAAGTGTTAGTGACCACTGAAACTATTACACTTGTGTAGTGGAATGAACTGCAAGAAGGCAAGAGGTCAAAACTTAGGTCTAAGGGAATGGTTGCTGTAAATCGCCTTTTCCTCTCGTGTTTCTCAACAACACTACCAACTCGTTGGCATGGCTGATGGAGTTAAACCCCTTCATCTGCATTTTTCACATGAACAATAAATACCAAATGGTCTCATTCTCTACCTAGTTCGAATTCGAAAAAAAAACTCAAAATTGTTTGGAAGATTTAGGTGGAAGTTACGATGGATATTCTCTTCAAGTCATACACCCTGTGAATAGCATAACTCGTACTGTCTCGTTTCACCAATGGGCATGGTCATCAGCAATGTAAACAGACCACCCTGTCTAACTCGTCGAGGCATCGATAGAATACCACGTTCAATTCGTCACTATCACTCCGAACAATGACGAACCATTCTTTAATCGGTAAGCAAGTTAACATCACCACTTTTGAGAGTGTGAAGTATTTCCTGATACCAGAAAGTATGACTCCCGAAATTGAAGTCGATCATATCGCTCACGGGGAGCGAGAATTCATGGATATCCCCGAAGTGCCAGTTAAAGATTCTCTTGCTGCTGACAAACAACCCCGAAAGTGGTATCAGATGGCTCTTGCTTGGCTTTACTTGATAACTGTGTTTGTTCTTTTCATTGTGACCATTTATGCTGCTGTGGTGCGTGCTGAGCTAGCTCATGTTGAAGCGGAGAGAAGGAAAAATATGAAAACTTCTGAGAAATGGTAACGTTGTTGTTGGCTAAATCAATGCCTGTTCGGAGGGAATTTCCCACTAAAAGATTTCAAGAGTGATATTCAAACGATCGGTATTATATATTTATGATCTGAATATATTTTCTCAATACAGAATGTTATCACAGTAGTTATTTCTTCAACGAAATCCCATTCATATTCATTTTGGTACGGAGATAGGTACTTACTTGAGCGGAATTGGTAAGAACTCACACTATCTATATAATTGTAAAAAAATATAAAAATTTCAAATCAAATAAGGCAATCAAATACAAACAAAAATTTTCAATTGAAATTTTTGGTCAAAGAGTGACAAACTGAAGGTTTGGTTGAGCAGAAAAATGATAATATTGTGAAAAAATTGAAATATTGAATTTGAATATGAAATGACAAAGTAATAAAAATCAGAGATATGAATTGATGGCATATTGATTCCATTAGATCCGCAAGCCCCCTTCATATTCAGGTTCATCCAAATATTAGTTTTATCTTTTTTTGGTGAAAAACCATCATTTCAGGCATATGACTGTCGACAGGTGTGTCATTCGTTTTTTTCCGGATTAGTCCAAAGTGAAAAGTCCAGCAAATATATTCGCTTTTCGTTGGGCAGTAGTAACTTGTGATCCATTATTTTTGGTCGAAAGGAAAAACGAGGAAAGTTCAAACTAATACCACTCAGCAGGGATCATTGTTAACCACATTCAAGCAAAGGTAACTACTTAACCTGAGTCATTTGTTGAACGATCGGGGTTTTATTAGATATCAACAAAAAATGTACACCTGCGTAGTGTTTATATTTTTTGAATGATTTTCACTTCCACATTCCCTTGTGTATGGAGGTGAAGGAATATCCTAATTTTGTCAGTGACAGTGAGTGGTTCGAACTTCATGATTGCTGAACTTGAAAAATTGTGGATTGAGGAAAAAAGTAAATTAATAATATGAAACTCTAAGTATGGCTGAAAATATTCAGTTCCTCAGATGGAAATGAATGTTATTGAAGTTGATCATAAAGAAAAAAATAAATCAACACAAAAATTTCCTCTTCTCATTGTGATATTTTGTGTATGATTTACATCGATGATATTATTTCGTTTCATATCATAAACTTAACATTCCTAGTAAATATTGTGATTTTATCATTTTTCATTTAGTCGAAACTTGTGGGTTTTTTATTTTCCAATAGAAGTCATAATAACATAAATTCAAGCCATTAACATAGAAAAAGTAAAAACATTAACATTTTTGGAGTCATGAAAATGTCACTTGATATGTTTTTAATGAGCATCAGGTATACTTAGGATGAGTAGAATACGGGATAAGGTAATTAGACAATTTTTTCGCGAGAGATGTTCAATGTTTGTATAATAAAAAAATCAATGGAATATTCTTGGCACCCAGACAAATTAGATTCGGAGGAAAATGAACTTACTCTGGCGGGATTTGAATCCACAATCCTCTCTACACCGGACATGTACTCTACCTTAGATCCACCGAAGATACGATTTCTCCATCGTATATTTGAAAATCTGAACGCGTCGTTCATCCTGATTTTATTTTTGCTATACATCAATGGAATCAATACTTTCGCAACTGATACATTTTTGAGAATATATGCCAATGACACATCATTATGAAGTTTATAAAATTGATGAGTACTATTTAAAAAACATGAAAGTGTTCGTGAAACGATTAAAGACTGGTGTATAACAAACTCATTGTACCACTGTGCAAATTAAACAAGAATGGTAAGATTCTAAGATCGTCAGAAGAACTGTAGTAATATACAGTAATGAATAATAAAAGTATCAGCGATTCCAGAGAGTTCACAATTATCACACAATCACTCACAATTCGCATCCAGATTACCATAATATGGAATATGTCTGTGGGATAATTTTGCGTTGGTTACAGATATTTTGATTGTTCAGAAAGGGAGCATGACAATAATAGCAGAAGTGCACAGTAGTTATTTTTCTGGGCCTGAATGTGGTTGACAATGTTGCTTGCTATGAGTGGTATTGGTTTGGAATTGCATTGTCTATATGATCAACCTCATTAGAAAAATAGTGCAAAAACTCGTAAGATAAAACAAATAAACGTTGAGATTGAAACCTTTGGTGTAAAACGCGAAACGCGAAACGTGTTGTCCTTGCCCCCTGTGACAACACCTGAGGAGTAGGCAGATTGAGACTTCAGCTTGAAGTCACATTTACTCTTGGAAATGGCTCTAAAATCGGAGCCGAAACATCGAGAACAAAACTCCAGACGCAGTTCAACCCGAACTCAACAACAATATTGCCAGTGGTATATTCAATAATAGCATATTATGCAACGATCGTGTAATGATGGTTATCAATACATGAACATAAACCGGCATACGAAACGAGCTGAAGGTGAGTTTCGTTTGGTTGTTTGGTTTATGCGAGTGTATTAATAACCATCACATGAGAGTTGCATACGCTTTTTTATCTACACCCAATAAATAATGAAGAACTAAAAATATTATATTATTAGGTATTCATATTGAACACAAAAATAGTAGGTAATCAATCGTATTCCTTTGAAAAATTCTACAAAATTATTATTAATGGTATGACCACGGAAAATACAACGATGAGAGATGAGAAGAAAAAAAAAATGAAAAAAATAGCTGTCGAGATCATGATTTGAACCCGGACGTTCCTGATCACAGCTCTCGCCATTGACCACTAGGCCATGAGAGTTCATTCCATTTGGTCGAAAATAAAAATATATGTGTTGCATTTGTCAAATGAAAAATATAATCCTTTCGATTGTATTTTTTTCTTGTCTAAGACATCTGTGGAGGAGTCGCTGGTAATTCTTCTATATCACTGCTATTTGACATTTTCATCCGACTATCAAAAATTGACTAAATTCTTCAAAAATTCAATACCTACTGATTTTGACTCGACAAAATGCAAAGCTTGCACATCATGCTTGATTAAAAAATAATGTGTTTCTATTGGTTGAAAATCTGTATCGTAATGAAAATCTGTATCGTAATGGATTTCATTATAAAACGGGTTGTGGACATATAAGTGTATTATTAGAGTACGGGTGTAGATAAAAACAGTCATTACGGCTTAATAAACGATTCTTACTAATAATGAGTTAACAAAACCGCGATACGTATTTTGCAATCGATAGCCTTTTCAAGCAGGATATAAAATAAAAATGATGATTTTATAATTGAAAAACACTCGATTGTGTTATTTTTACTGGAAAGTTAACAGAAAAGAGTAACACTTGTTTCACTATGCAATAGCTCCCGCGCAGGTTACTTCCTATCATACGTCTGAAGAAGCTATCGTATAGTGAAACACGTGTGGTGGTTTTGTAATAATCGCACAGTGGAGGGTTTCTTGATGATATGGATTTCCATCGAGTATCAGCCAATCACATTCGTTAATAATATACAGTTTTTTATCCTGCTTGAAGAAGTTGTCATTCAGCGAAACACGTGTTGGGATTTTGTGAACCCATTATTAGTGAAAAGCGCACAGGAAACTGTGGCATTTTTTTATTCTTCTCGAATATTCAAGTTCTCCCACCCACATTTCCCAAAGGTTATTAAAAAGGGCCATAGAAATTGTGGTAAACCATTAGCGGTCGATTTTACGGCCACTCAAACCCGCACTTAAATGCCCTGATACAACTCGCTGACGACATTCTTCTTTACACGGCTTTGAATTTCATATTACACACGGCGAATGGCCCGATGCACTCAGGGCTCAGAAGAAATTATTACTCCCTCGATACCACTTCGCTCACATCAAGTATTCAGCACCGGACAGGAGTAACGTTTCAGTCCTTTTTGCTCCTGCGATGAGACTCGCGACTCCGTCCTTGATCCTAATTCTTGGGTCCATTACCAGGAAGCGAATGAAAATGGGTACTTACGCCCGCGATTTATGATCCTGGGCTGATGAAATGAATTTTGCGCTGTTGAAAGACGTGAATAATTTATCGTTCCGGCATTTGGCTGCGGTTAGGAAATTGCCATAGGTGAACTCTACATACAGGGCTATCTTCAGACAAATCCCAGTGGTCATGTCGATTTTCAACATCGAAGATGTATGAACATTATTGTATAATTATTACACAAAACTCAATAATAGACTGGAAGTTGATTAAAACCGGTGAAAACTCAACGGCATTTCTTGAGTCATTTTGGCAACATGACTTTTCCGAAGTGAAAATGCCTGCTGAATCCGATTTTGAATGTTGCCAAACCAAATTTTGGGTCCTTTCCTCAAAATTCAAGATGGCGGCCAAATGTTGAAAATTGTATGCGCACTCAAATTCAATCGAGTCGGGTGTCCAGACATACGTTTCCGAGGTCGGAGAGCTCATTTTTCATGACCGGAAGTGTTCCCGTGCACCTGAAGTGGCTCGAAACAAGATGGCGAAGATGTTTGCAGTAATTGAGGATATATATTTTCGTTTTCCCTGCAAGCGGCGTTTGATGGTCGATCTGACATGTCGTTTTTATGGTTTCTGGGACCGAGAAACTCGAAAACCCACACTGGAAGTGCTTTCTGTGACCACCGGAAGCACTTCCGGTTACCGGCAATGAAGGTACAGACTCAAAGTCGAAAGCGAACACATTCAGCAAGTTACGTATCACGTTTTTTGTAGCTTATTCAACGAGGTTGAAGGTGAGTAGATAGTGCAAGCTATACAGTTTTATTTGGTCGTACGGTGATGTTTTTAAATATTTACCGTACAACCACAACCTAACCTCACATTCTGTTTTTCCTTTCTGTCTACTTGTGGGTACATGAATCAATTTATTCTAAATGGTTTGTACCATAAATATGTTTAGTTGATACAAAGGTTGGTTTATAGGAACTGACGATGTAACCAGCAGCGACCCTTGTTCCTGCGGATGCTGAGCCGAGAAAATGTGTTTTATGCCTTATAAAGACAAAGGACAGTATTATAAAAAGCAGCGACGTCAGTGCAGCTAAACTAATTGAGTGCGCTAAATTAAGAAAATCATATCATGACACCAAATGGGCTTGAGGTATCGAGAATGTCCTAGAGCATGACGGGGCGACCATGCACTATCATCGCGTTTGCTACTAGGAATTCACTTACACAACAAAAATAAAGAGGCTGAAACCAGTTGTCAGTGGGCAGACCAAACAAAATCCAATACAACGAGTGTTGCGCTCTACGCCTGGTGCTAGCGTGGACGAAAGTATCTGCATTGTATGCCAGGTAAGACTTTGGGAAATTTTGCGCGTTGAATTTCGTTTTGAAAAGGTATGTTGCTCGAAGAATTTTAAGAAATCGATGGTCGTCTGCGCGCCCGATCCGCAATACTATTGATTCCAGAGCTGTGCCACTTCCCATCAAATAAGGCTAAGCTTGCTGAGTTTCTATCCCAGGAAATTATTACCTTTGACTTCGGTACAGCTCACGTGGTCATGGCAGGGGGCTTCGCGCACGAGATAGAGGTGAAAGCTTCAAGTCCCGAGGTCGACACGTCACAACTACAAGAGACCCATGAAGAAGCTGACCCTCGGGTAGTTCTTCACGGTGTGCACAGTCCTCATACGCGGCTAGTTATCAGCGCCAGGGACACAGATGTGTTCCTTCTTCTCATTTTTCATTATGACAAAAAGAGAGGAATGGAATGCTTCCTAATGGCAGGAACTAGTAAGGACCGGAAGTTTGTCCCAGTTTATGATGTGGTGGCTAATATGAGCCCTTCTGAGCGTCAAAAGATATTGGCTCTCCACTCCCTGACTGGCTGTGATTCGAATGGATTTATTGCTGGTACATATCCAACGATGCATTTACGCCATCAAAGCAAACTGTACATTCTCATTATTGAAAACGTGTTCCTTCTTTTTCCTTTTAGGTATCGGCAAACGTGGCGCTTGGGCCATATACCGCAGCCATTCTGAACTGCTCACCGGGATCGGGATTCACCACGCCATTTTTGCTACGTCTCCGGGGCCTGCGTGTCAACACATCCTCCGGGCCCACTACCAGACTGCTGTATGGCGTGGTTCTGTTGAGGCCGACCCGCAGTTGCCCAGCCCAGCCGTCTCCTGGTACAAGGAGGTCGACGGGGCTTTTTTTAGCGTTCCGTCCCTCCTCTCGCACATACCTGAAGCCTGCGTTGCGCTCTTGTCGCGTGGATGCAAGGGCCGGTGTGCAACTCTCCTCTGCATGTGCAAGCGGTCGGGGGAAGTGTGCACCAACATGTGCATGTCATGTGGGGATGACTGTGTCAACAGGAAAGAAGAGGACGATCTAGTTTTCATTTGATTTGAACTAAACGTCTGCAAAGTTTTGTTTCTCTAGTGTTCCTCCTTCATTGCCGGTAACCGGAAGTGTTTCGGAGTGTCACAGAAAGCACTTCCGGCGTTGATTTTCGAGTTTCTCGGTCCCAGAATCCATAAAAAAAACATGTCACGTCGACCATCAAACGGCGCTTGCAGGGAAAACGAAAATATCCTTAATTACTGAAAACATCGCCGTCATTTTGCTTCGAGCCACTTTCGGTGCACAGGCACACTTCCGGTCACAAAAAATGAGCTCTCCGACCTCGGAAACATATGTCTGGACACCCGACTCGACTGAATTTGAGTACGCATACAACTTTGAAAATTTTGACGCAATTTTGGCCGCCATCTTGAATTTTGAGGGAAGGACCCAAAATTCGGCTTGGCAACATTCAGAATCGGATTCAGCAGGCATTTTCACTCCGGAAAAGTCATGTTGCCAAAGTGGCTCAAGAAATGCCGTTGAAGTGAGAAAGGAAAGCGATCTCTGAAATTAGCTTTCCATCAATCTTTTCGAAAAATGGTTATAGCAGCGAGTATTGGGTGTTTGCTTCCTGTTCTGTACAATTTCTTGCCATATAATTTGGACGATTGTAATATCTCTCTGTATATGTGAATCCTTCAAAAATAACATTTGATCATAGTAGTTATGGATACAAAGTAAAACAACACTTTCGTAATTTTCAATTTTTGACAAATAAAAACAAGCAAGAAAAAATAGATTAATTTTTTTGCCGTACATATATAAAGAAGTTCATTCAATGTTAAGTTTTTGAATAAAAACTACAAGAATTTTATATGGTCCTTCGAGCCGGATACAGGAGAACTTTCCATTCAATCGACAACAGTGCTCATTATCAACAGTTCGAAAGCATCGAACGACAACACTTCACAGAGCCCAGCAGTTTGTTTCAAGTAACGGGTTTCATCAGTGAAGGTTTGCAGAGCATCCACAAGTTGATCGGATAGAAACATCATCACAGTGCATCAAAAAAAATGAGCTTCTCCTATCCTTTCCTTCAATAAAATCCATTTCTTCGTAGTGTCTCAATTTCTATCATTACTGTCTTGAAACAATGTCTTCTCAGGAAGAGATCAAACGTTTGAGAATTAAATGCGGTAGCATAAAAACTAAACTTACATTATTCGACAAATATTTCAAAAAAAAATAAGGAGGAAACTGACATTACTCCGATTCATATCAGATAATTGCAAAATAGGCTGTCGCGAATTGAAAACGTTTTAGATGAGTTCTATGATATTCAAACTGAAATCGAAATATTATTGGACAATCAAGGTGATAAAATAAACGAGCGAATTAGTTTTGAGGATTTATTTTATGGTATTTTATCAGAGGCGACAGATTTTTTAGAAAAACATGTAGAATCTGACAAAAATTCGATTATTTCAAAATTTTCCGATAATTCAGAAAAAATTGACAAAACTGGTCATAAAAAATCTGTAACTAACACACTAGAGAATCCAAACTAGAGAATCCAAACTAGAGAATCCAAACATTTATCATTCGAATATACATTCGGTCGACATGCAGGGTATTAAATTTCCAATCATAAATCTTCCGCCTTTTGATGGTAGTGAAGAGAACTGGCTAGAATTTCGCGATTCCTTCGAGTCGATAATTATTAAGAATGCTAATATTGGCAATTATCGACGTCTCTCCTATCTCAAGACATCATTGAAAGGTGAAGCTCTTGAAACAATAATATCATTGGAGACCTGCGATGAAAATTTTCAGATAGCATGGGATCTTTTATGTGAAAGTTATACAGATATACGATCACTTTTGTCAGAACATGTAAAGGCACTTCTCGAAATGCAGTCTATACAAAAGGAATCTTATTTGAGTCTCAAGCAGATTTGCGATACAGTTAAAAAAAGTTTACGTTCTCTGAAGAGTTTAGGTGAACCCACCGAGGCTTGGGATACTCTCATAATCTATATTGTTATAGGTAAGCTTGATAACATAACTAAACGTGAATGGGTTTCAAAAAGGTTTTCGAATAACCCACGTGAAGTCCCCAATTTGAATGATTTATTAACGTTTCTCAAAGAAAGGTCTAAGATATTGAAAGCAACGAATTCTGAAATAACGCATTTTTCAAGCGAATCTAAATTCCACAAATCGAAATTCAATTCCAAAGAAAAACGAGTTTCAAGATCATTCGTTTCAAACAATCGCGTTTGTCCAATTTGTCGAAAGTCTCATAGGATTTATACATGTACAAAGTTTCTTCAAATGTCAATATATGAAAGGCTTGATCCAGTTAATAGCCTCAAGCTTTGCATTAATTGCCTGAATAGCGGTCATCAGGCAGAAGCTTGTAAGTTTGGTTCATGCAGAAAATGTTCATCAAAACATAATTCTTTACTTCATTTCGACAATTCGAATAATTCCAATTCAATGGTGTTGGAACGTTCTGCAGAACATTCATTGACAAGTGTTATATCGTCTAGCAAACAAATACTTCTGTCAACTGTTCAAGTAACAGTTTTTGATTCTAAAGGAAATCCCCATACTTGTCGTGCTCTGCTCGACTCAGGAAGCCAGTCCAATTTTATCACCTCCAATTTGGCAAATCCTCTTGGATTACCTAAGAAACAAATCGACATAACAGTTATTGGTATCACTAAATTGACATCATCAATCAAATTCAAGGTCGATTCGAAGGTGCATTCTCAGCACAATTCTTTTTCATCAGCATTATCATGCCTAGTAGTCTCTAATATTTCAGATTCGATTGATTCCAAATACTTCAATTGATATTTCGTCAATTAATATTCCTCAGAATATAAGACTTGCAGATCTGTACTTCAATGAATCAAATCCAATAAAATTGCTCATAGGTTCTGAAATATTCTGGAAAGTTCTTTCAGTTGGTCAAATAAACTTAGGTACCTCGATGCCCATACTACAAAAAACAAAATTTGGGTGGGTTATAGCAGGACCTTTCGGTACAAAAGGCTGTCTCTCAATTCTGTGAAATGCAATTTTTCCCAAGATTCAAATATCCAAGAACAACTTGCACGTTTTTGGGAAATAGAAAATTGTTCTTCAGAACGCACGTTTTCAGCAGAGGAGAAGGCTTGTGAATATAATTTTGTATCCACACATTCAAGAGATTCTGATGGTAGATTCATAGTATATATTTCATTAAAGGAATCAGTAGACAAACTAGGTGATTCCAGGGAACAGGCTGTAAAACGTTTCTTCAATTTAAAATCATGGTTACAGAAAAACGATTATCTTCGTGATTTATATACAAAATTTCTGAAGGAATACATCGATTTGGGGTATATGTCTCCAGTGAATAATCAAATATCTATCTCCAATCCATACTATTTATGCCATCATGGCGTTTTGAAAGAACAAAGTACAACAACCAAATTGAGAGTTGTATTCAACGGTTCCATAATACAAAATGATCTTTTTGACATACTCATTCACAATAGGCAATACGCTTACGTGGTATCAGCTGACGTCTGTAAAATGTACAGGCAGGTTCTCATTACTCCTTCTCAAAGATATCTTCAAAGAATATTTTGGCGTGCTAGTACATCAGACCTTTTAATTGAATACGATCTGAATACTCCTACTTACGGGACATCTTCTGCCTCTTTTTTGGCTATATGATGTCTTCATCAGCTTGCACTAGAGAATAAAACCACATTTCCTTTAGCGTCTGAAATAATATTGGCTGAGTTTTATGTAGATGATCTTTTCACCGGTTCCGATTCAATTCATGAACTCCAGATCCTTTGTTCACAAATCGCTCAAATTCTTCAACAGGGTTGTTATGAACTCCGAAAATGGACTTCTAATGATGTGAACGTTCTGAAACGCATTTATGGTTCAATTTTGGATGACCATATTTTACAATTTGATTCTGACGCAGCTTCAAAAACCTTGGGCTTATACTGGTCCCCTAAGTCAGATACTTTATTATATAATATCAACCCTGAAAGAATTTCTTCGCGAATTACTGAAAGAACGATACTATCTAGCATTGCACAAATTTATGATCCACTGGGTTTACTTGCACCTTGTACTATAGTTGCAAAATGCATGTTACAAAAACTATGGTTAGAAAGACTGACATGGGATGAATCAGTTCCCCAAAACATTCATTCAAATTGGGTTAAATTTCGAAATAATTTACATACACTCAACGAATTACGTATACCTAGATTTGTAAAATGCAACAATCCATCCCGGATTGAACTTCATATGTTCTGTGATTCATCTGAGCAGGCGTACGGTAGTTGCGCATATATTCGCAGCACTGATAATCAAGGCAACATCACTATCAATATTTTATGCGCGAAATCCAAAGTCGCTCCTTTGCAACGTACCACTTTGCCAAGGTTAGAATTATGTGGAGCAGTAATCTCAGCTCGCCTGTCACAAAGAATTCTTCAATCTACAAGGCACATCTTTCATTCTGTTTATTTTTGGACAGATTCAACGATTGTCTTAGGATGGATAAGAACTTCTTCTCATATGCTGAAAACTTTCGTTAGCAATCGTGTAGCAGAGATTCAGTCACTCACTGATACTGCCAATTGGCGTCACATCAGTGGCAAGCAGAATCCTGCAGATTTATTATCCCGTGCAGAAATTTGGTGGCGTGGTCCCTCTCCTTTCATGTCCATATAAAGAATGGCCCAATTCTGATCATTCACAAGATTTTGCTCTTCCAGAAGTGAAATTGAAAGAGACGATTTCATTATCGGCACAATCCACCTTCAATTTACCCATTGATAAATTTTCTTCACTATTAAAGCTCGAACGGTGTATAGCCTATATGCTTAGATTCATCAATAATTGTAAGGTTTCGAGAGAACTTCGCAACAAAAATCCTTTAAGTGCGAAAGAATTATATAACGCATTATTACTCGTGTCTAAATTTGTACAAAAGCAATGTTTTCCAAGTGAATATTCGAATCTTTTACAAAATAAAGATCTTCCATCAAATAGCAAACTGTTGAAACTTAGTCCATTTTTGGATAATCAGGGCCTCATTAGAGTTGGAGAAAGACTTAAATATTCTCATTCCTATTTCTGCAAACAACATCCAATTGTTCTTCCTTCCAACCATCATTTTATCACCCTACTCTTTGTTGCATATCATAGAAAATTACTGCATGCGGGACCTCAGCAATTGCTCTTTGCAATCAGGGAAGAATTTTGGCCTATTGACGGCAGAAACACTGCTAGAAAAATTGTACACAATTGCATTTGTTGCTTTCGGGTTGAACCTAGAATTTCACATCCTATCATGGGGGAACTTCCAAAAGACAGAATCACTGTTGCATCGCCATTTTCAATCAGTGGCGTCGACTATGCCGGTCCTTTTATACTTCGCGATCGAAGAGGGCGTGGATTTAAAACTTACAAATCTTGGATATCTCTTTTCGTATGTTTTACGACAAAGGCAGTTCATCTTGAAATAGTGACTGACCTTACAACAGAGTAATTTACCATTACCAATAGTTGGAACTTATATAGATAGAAAGTTAAGCTTTCATGAAAATTTTGTGTTATATATTTCACTCAACCTATTTTATATTATATGACGGAAAAAACAAACAAATATTTGGTACACAAATGGGATCTACTATTTAAGCTGACTATGTTTTGGACGAACTTCTAAATTAATGTATTCCAAGATTATCCTTTCATATTCCATTCCTCAAACGATATTTTGATGATTTGATACTAGTAATACCATATGGCAGTAAAGAAGAATTGATAAATATATTCAATTCTTATGATCCTAGCATTCAATTTTCAACTCAAGAAGAGAAAAATAATAATATACTATTCCTTGACGAAAGACTGATGAGACCAGAATCAAACGTCATAATTACTGAAGTTTGTATGGGACAACGTGATTCCTTGGTTCAATCAACTTGAAATTTTGTTTGAAGACTCTTTCACAGAGTGAATATGGAAGACGTGGATGGAAGGTTATCTAAAATAGGATTTTTGGCAATCCAGCCAATCAATTCGATAAATATCATTTGATTTCTCTTTATTTTCAAGTGGAAATTTAGTTTTTGAAAATATTGAGGAAACGGTTTCAACATTTTCACTAGCTATTTTGACATTCAGATCCTTAAATAGATGAGTAATTTTTTGTGTGAGATTATCTATTTGTGGGAGTGAAAAGTATTTCGTAAGTATTTGAATCGACTGTGGACTCATCAATTTGAGGGCGAGCCCAACTAATACTTTAGGACAATTATTCCACATGCCGGGGAGAAATGTCTAAAAAAAAAGGATAATACTGGTAGTACAGGCCTTGAATATTTAACTTCAAAGTATAAATAATTTATAAGTAGCAACCTTGGTTAATTCAAGAAAGTAATCACCAGTAAATCCCCTTCAAATTCCATAAGCCACTTCAGAGCAAAAACATGTGAGAAATTACCTATTTTCTCCTTCAAAAATGACCCAACCGTCGCAAGGATTCGGGCGGTTTGAATTCTAGTATTATTTAGGGTATAATTTAAGTAAATGTCATCATAACCCAATGCATGTTTTGGTATTTTCTCTTGGTGAATATTTACCTAAATGTGACTAGATATAAGCCGTCACGGTCAGGGAATATAAAGGTTATTTAACAGGTCTAATAGTTCAATTATTAACTTGATTTCATACCGTAAGAAGAAGAATATTGACTTATGGGTACATTTCAAAAATTACGCCATATTTAATTAGAATATCTGTTTTACCCATCAATGAATATCGATAATATATTGAATTTTAGTTTATTCTGACGATTTATTTCTAAATAATGGCTGCATATGACATTTTGAAACCATAACTTTGCTAAAAGAGTGTTTTTTGGAGAAAAAATTTAAACATGTGCAATGCAATCAATCTAAATTATTTTTGCATTAAATCGCATATTTAAAGAGGCCCGTGAATTTTATGAAGGTGAGAACCATCATTTTACAAAAAATTTCGCGCCGCAAGGAGAATATTGTTGAGGAGAGAGCATGTAGCTACCGTATGACAATAATTTTTATATTCCCATACTTATTGCCAGCATTTTATGTAGACCATAGCTGATTCCTCGTGGCAACCAGATTATGAGAAGTTGAAATAGAGATAATATGTACATATATATATATATATATATATATATGCTATTCATATAAAGAAACCTCTCTTTGTTTACTCATTCGTCCAAGGGAATAATTGGGAACAGAAAGGTTGATTCAAGCTTGATACTTGATATTTACTTATTTCTGACCGATTTCATGTCAGAATTACTTATTTTTACCCTCAACCTAGTAAACTAATTGTCCAAATATTCCAATTTTCGACGTCCAAATTACTTCGAATTTTTTCGCAACATTGGTAATTACAAGGTAATTCAGAAAGGTCGCCGACCTGATCGAAGGTAAGATTAACGTAATTATAACTAAAAATGTTATTTGGGAGGGTAATAATGTTGAGAGAGGAAACTGAAAAGTAGATTATTCATGAGGTGACAGGGATAAGATTTTTCAAGCAAAATATAAGTTCATTCAGTGAATCTATTTTGAATTCTGGATGTGTGAGCCTGATTACTGATTATTATTTTCAAAGCAACATCCTGAACTACCATTAATGTACGAGGAGGATTACATCAATAGAAGTCATGAACTATTCAATGATGAAAAATATAACAAAAGGCTCACAAATAAGTACATCACAACTCAAACCTAATAACCAAATGAATGCAGAGACTGCTTGTACCTTGAGGTTTTGCAATTCAGTGGCACCTCATTTTTATTCACTCTCAAAATTCATGAACCTACATTGTTAACGAGACATATTGTCTCTTCTATCAATTGTCCTCATGATAAACTAGTTTCTTCTCTAACTTAAATTCTGACTAATGCATATGACACAGATACTCATATTACATCGAAGATTCCTTAACCTTTAGTAATTTCATCAACGATTTTCACGTACCACCTAATTACGTAGTAGTCAGCTTTGACATCGTATCATTCTTCACCAACCTTCCGTTAGAATTTAACCCAGCAATGGGAGATCCTTGGAAGACATTGCACAATAGATTTCAGTTCATTGAAATTTTGACATTCATTTACGATTCAAACTATTAAGTCTTCGAAAACACATATTACAAACAAATATTAGGCACGCCTATGGGCTCCACCATCTATCCTATCCCCGTCAAATATGTCCTTGACGACTTAGTCAAAGAGTTTTCAACCAGAATTTCTTCATAAAAGATACGTATGACTTCATTATCGCTGTTCCCAAGGGCAAAATAGAGCATCTCCTACATGTCTTCAACGAACGTGACCAACAGATTCAGTTCACAGTGGAATATGAAGTGAAAAACAGCATTCCCTCCTTAGATATGAGGGGCCATCGATAACATGACAACAACTTGGAAACCAAGTGGTACAGAGAGCCAATGAGTAGCAATCGCTACATCAACTACCACTCTTACCATCCTCATCTCAAGAAATTACACCTCGTCAAGGTCTTGAAAAACTGGGTAATCAAGCTCACACATCTAATCACTCACTGGTGTGCTTTTTAGCGATTTTATTATTCCTTTTAAACTATCAATGAATTTTAATGTGTGTTATTTCAAGATACAAAAGATTAATATTACAGAAATTCAATAATAAAACAAATATTAGTTAAAATTTTTTCTTGGGAGTTGTTTTGCTATTTTCATACAAAACCTCGTGTAAGTATACTTTTATATATATATATATATATATATATATATATATATATATATATATGTATACGGTTATATATATATATAGATATATATACGGTGCTCACTGCCATTTCGATTCTAGGTCGAATCAGAAATCTTCTCGACCTCTGGGTGAGTTGGACAATGCTATGTTGGCTGTCTGGATATTAATCTTGTGTATCGAATACAATTGAATTGCCAGTAATGAAAAATCAGTCCTGGAGTGCAAGGATAATTCAGCACAACGCCCCTTTCTTGCACAATGCTGGTCACACTCGTGGAAGTGGTTAAAGAGGAAGAAAATTAAATGGAATAGAAATAACGACGATGAAGTGAATAATCCAATTGAATTCCTAAGTGCTCCAACACTGAGCATTCCAAAGTTGCGTTATTCTCTTCATCTCTCAAATATTTCTTGATACGGTGAAACCATCGGAATTCTTATTTGCTATCAGGGATCTATATGGGATTACTTTGGAGGTATTCGGAACTTCATCTCTCAATAAACTCGGGAATTTCTGCTTATATTACTTTACGATACATTGTTCGACAGAAATTCATGGACTTGATCAATCTGAGATCGGATGTCTTCCTTCATAACCTATAGGTTTTATAGCGGCGTAATTTGAGTTTCCATCGTGTTTGGATCCTGGAAACTATGTTGAATTTTCGAACACACAAGAAATTCAGCAGAATTGAATGCGATCTCAGTGGGCTCTTATGCACTATCGAATTCAGATGAAATTCAATCATACATTGGTGAACTAACTAATATTCAATCATTCTGGGGAATAATGAATCAATATCAATTCAAATTTTCCTTTCAAAAACGATGAATGAATATACTAGCATTCAAATGAGGCACCAACCAATCAGAATCGTCTCATCTACATTGTGTTCCCAGCAGTATTGCCATTTGCCACTGATTTTCCGAATGCTCACCACATTTCACCTACGGCAAGCTTATTAATCTATGACTCTGATGTGCTATCAAAAAATTGTTCAAACTTGCGTGCATGTCACAATAATCTATTATGGGTGAATTATTTTCCTGTTCGAATTACAAGTGAACTCTGCACATAATCTGATAGTTATGCTAGTAAGTACTATCATTCTTCTCATCTGTTCTGTTTCCTGCTGATGGAAGTTGCCAGCTGCACTACCAGTGTACTGGGGCTGTATTCTTGAAATGAATCCGTGTACGACACGTTGTGTTGTGTCGCAGTTCAACACCTCAAGTCATATCGCTGTCCGTGATTCTATTCGGATGAAAATAAATCCACATCAAGAATTAGGCCTCTGATCTGCCTGGAACGAACTCGCGCCGTATTTCAATGAGCACAGGAAATACAAACAGACATGTGGCATACGTATGAGATTGGATTGAGACCGGGTTTTCACTCTGAGGGTAAAAAACTCAGTTGTCGGACAATCCATTGACAGCGAATAAAAGACTGGAGCGACCACTTCAGTGTGATCGAGAAACCGGCTCTTGAAAGAGCTCGTATCTCTGTCTGATCAATGTCTTTGAAGGAAAAGTAAGTCAAGGTGATAAGTATTGTCAAACGTCTCGTGAGGGATAACAAGTTGAAAAAAAATTTATTCAGTCGCAGTGCTGGTCCCTTCCAATTTTCTCAACATATAAGATTCAATGCGTCTACCAGTCTTTATGCAGAATCATCAAAAATTCAAGGTTGATATAACTGATCGCCTAAATACCAAAAATAACAATTTATCAACTATCGTTAAGATGAAAGTATGTAGTTGGGAAAGCAAGCCATTGCTGTGATAGGTGGTAGACGCAACAAGTCACTTAAATTCCATTTGCACCGCGGTATTTCGAAAGTATGTACTAGAAGTTACTATAAATATGGTTATGCCACTATATAATACGTTGGCACCATACTATAGTTTCGTATTGATAACACAAGTTGTAGAAAGTCACAGGTAACAGTACATCGAAACAACTTTCTTGGCTTGAATTTATACCCGTTTAGTCATAAATGCAGGAGTTATTTTTCTGTTCACAGATTGTGAGTTTGATCTTATGTTAATCATTTATAATACTTCGAGCCACGTTTTCATAGACCAAAATGTTTAAGCACGCCCTTTTCCTGCTACTAGTCCCTATTTCCTCAGAATCGCTGATATCTTATCGCTCACTTACTATGCCTTGGTCAGCTCATTACGTTCCTTTAGTGCCCTAGCCAATACGTCTTGCAAATGAATATTTCATTGGGATGAACGAAAACGGAACTATAGATAGAAATGGAAGAAGAACAAATTGAGGTTGAGAGGTTGATATTGGATACATCGTCATGGGATACAGATAGAAAAGGGTTTCGCAGTACATATTTTGTGATATGATATTTATCATCGAAAGATCGAGGAATGTTTGTGCAGTTTTGCTACATAGCCAATATAATCCAATCAAATTAACTGTTCGAGAGCCCAAAAAGACGATTTTCGCATACCAGAAGAGTAGCTGTGTATTCCGGCAGACACATGTTTCCTTATTATCCCCTAGAGTTTGCGCCAGATTCTGTCCGTGCGTTTAGCAACAATTAGCGGTTGAATGCCGGAAATATTTTTTTTTGTTCTTTGCTTTTATAATGAAAACTATTATTGCGCTCGGAATTTGAAAGAAGGCGTTCTTTCCATTACTCTATTGAAAAATGTTGAAATGCATTTGGGGGTTGCAGATGTGAATTCGGGAAGCTTTCAACTCCTAGAAACCACAGTTTCAATTTGGTTGTAAACAATTGATAGGTTAGCAACAATCTAATTTGTTACTAAAAAAAGTGTCCCGCTAGATTGTTATTTCTTGCCCTACGAATAATCGTAGAGCAATGAACGAAACGGTGTTGGATAGTCAAAGAGTCGAATTACAAATTATCGTTTTTGGAAAATCGATTTTTTCGATGTGATACCTTTAAAAATGGCGTCAAAAAAACAACCTTTTTCAAACTAAAAAACAATTAGGAAAAAATGGTCGTATCAAAATGTAAGAAAATGCATGGAAGAGCTGCTATTTTTCTACGAATTTTGACATTCTTACTTCTGTTCCACGATAATTAGGAGCCAAGATAACACTTTTTATCATTCAGTTTCTCCTCCATTTGTTTATTCATATGATGCAACGAGACCTCGACGACTGCACAGAGCCAAGAGTATATTATCCATAGGAACCAGCAGAATTTGTTTTCCACAATTATTTATCATATTTATTGATAGGAGCAGTGGAGGTTCACCCGGGACCGTTCGACGTGCCGTGTGGAAGGAGAAAGCCGGAGAGAACGATATAGCGCCAAGCGGCCGTCGAGTGCATCGCGTGAAATAAACTGATCAAAGCCCAAAATGACCTCGCTGTTTGTATCTCAGGAACTACTGGACGGATTTTTATTTTTTTATTTTCAATAGTGCATCGAGATATGATCGAATATCACTATGGCTTACCCGGTTTGTTTTCGGAAATCCCTCAAATCACAAATAATTCAATTTTCACGCTGCAAATGTACTGAATTATTCGTTCATTTCAAATTCCACTCTGATAATACGATGTCAAATGTTACCTTAGACGGAGAAAGCAAGTTTTCTCTGATATTCGAAAATGAATAAAGCACGGCACATCTCCTTTCCAATTGATATTTTTACAAATGTGTATATATAAATGTTATTCAACATTAAGATTTTTGGCCCATTTATTTGCAACATTATTCTTTGAATATTTATAGCTTGTAACAGAAAATGTCCATTAACATTCATCTATTCACATGTTTATTCTGTCTCCGTTAGGTTAGTCAGGTCCTATCAGGCATTCCAGATTGTTGTTGTTACTTGGCAAATGACGAAATGAACCAATAGGGCGGCATCTGCCCCCAGAAATTCTCGTTTGTTTTTTCAGAAGAGTGTGATTTCCATGTTAATACTACTATACAGAGTGTCTCCGATTGAACAGTTTGTATCGTTCCGGCCGGTTATACTGAGTGCGCGAAATAAACATTCCATTTGAACTTTTATTTTGGTAGTGATTTGAACATGTATTATTGTTAAGCTGACCTCTCACCGTACCTATTGCACTGTGGATTCTTGTGATAGTTCACGTGAGAATATTCCATTTTTTCGATTTCCTAAAAAGGTAAGGTGATTCATTATACATAATTTCAAATACATCTATAGGTCAAAAATGTTTCGGTAGTAGTATGATTTAGATACTATTCTATAACTAATGTTCAAACTTTATTCCATTTTATTTCTCTTACAAACAAATTTTACAGTACTATCATGTAAGGATACTCAAAAACTACCTTGTGCTAACCAGAGAATGACAATATCACTATAAAAGGAAGGCATAACGATATTCCCAGAGGAATAGTGTTAAGAGCGTTCTAGGTATTCAACACATTAAAATGAAAAAGAGAAAAGAGAATACATGTGCAAGACAATTATAAGATACAATTGAAATATACAAGCTCTAATATCATTTTGACTGGTCATTAAGAGATCCAGGTCATCTCTGATGATTAGGAGATTGCATTGTTGCATCATGTTTTTAAAGTAGTTCCCGAGATACAGACAGCGAGGTCATTTTTCTGATTAGTTTATTTCACGCGATGCATGCGACGGCCGCCTAGCGCGGGTCGCTCTCTCCGGCTTTCCCCTCCACACGGCACGTCGAACGGTCCCGGAAGAACCTCCACTTATTCAATAAATACTATGAATAATTGTGAAAAACAAATCCTGCTGGTTTCTATCGATAATATGACTCTTGCTCTGTGCAGTCGTCGAGGTCTCATTGTTTCATAGAGATAAACAAATGGAGGGAAAAATAAATGATAAAAAGTGTTTTCTTGGCTCCTAATTATCGTGACACAAAAGTAAGATCGTCAAAATTCGTAAAAAAATAGCAGCTTTCCCATGCATTTTGTCGCATTTTGATACGACCATTTTTTCCTAATTTTTTTTTAGTTTGAGAAACGTTGTTTTTTTTTGACGCCATTTTTGAAGGTATCACATTGAAAAAATCGATTTTCCAAAAACGATAATTTGTAGTTGAACTCTTTGACTATCCAAAACCGTTTCGATCATTTCTCTACGATTATCCATAGGGCAAGAAAAAACAATCTAGTGGGACACTTTTTTTACTAGCAAATTAGATTGTTGCTAACCTATCAACTTTTTCTCAACCGAATTTCAACTGTAGTCTCTACTTGTGGAAAGCTTTCCAAATCCACAGTTGCAACACCCAAATGCATTTCAACATTCTTTTATAAAATAATGGAAAAAACGCCTTTTTTAATTTCCGATCGCAATAGTCAAGCAACAAATTAGAATATCGAAATCGGGCCAACGCTAGTCGATAGATTTTTCAATCATCTACAATTTTCAATTCAACTTTTTTTCGACCCGATGAATAGTTTTCATTATATAAGCAAAAAACAAAAAAAATAATGTTTTCCGGTATTCAACCGCTAATTGTTGCTAAACGCACGGACAGATTCTGGCGCAAACTTTATAATCCAATCAAATTAACTGTTCAAGAGCCCAAAATGACGATTTTTGCCTGATTCTGTCCGTGTGTTTAGCAACAATTAGCGGTTGAATGCCGGAAAACATTATTTTTGTTTGTGTTTTGCTTATATAATGAAAACTATTGGGCGGATCGAAAAAAAAAAAAATGAATTGAAAGTTGTAGATAATTGAAAAATCTATCGATTAGCTTTGGCCCGATGTCGATATTCTAATTTGTTGACTTACTATTGCTCTCGGAATTCGAGAAAAGGCGTTTTTTTCATTAATCTATTGAAAAATGTTGAAATGCATTTGGGGGTTGTAACTGTGAATTTGGGAAGCTTTCAACTAGTAGAAACCACTGTTTCAATTTAGTTGAAAAACAATTGATAGGTTAGCAACAATCTAATTTGTTACTAAAAAAAGTGACCCACCAGATTGTTATTTCTTGCCCTACGGATAATCGTAGAGCAATGAACGAAACGTTTTTGGATAGTCAAAGAGTTGAACTACAAATTATCGTTTTTGGAAAATCGATTTTTTCAATGTGATAGCTTTAAAAATGACGTCAAAAAACAACGTTTTTCAAACTAGAAAACAATTAGGAGAAAATGGTCTTATCAAAATGCGACAAAATGCATGGGAAAGCTGCTATTTTTCTACGAATTTTGACAACCTTACTTTTGTTCAACGATAATAAGGAGTTAAGATTTTTATCATTTAGTTTCCCCTCCATTTGTTTATTTATATGAAGCAACGAGACCTCGACGACTGCACAGAGCAAGAGTCATATTATCCATAGGAACCAGCAGAATTTGTTTTCCACAATCATTTATAATATTTATTGATAGGAGAAGTGGAGGTTCTTCCGGGACCGTTCGACGTGCCGTGTGGAGGGGGAAGCCGGAGAGAGCGATCTAGCGGTAAGCGGCCGTCGCGTCGAGTGCATTGCGTGAAATAAACTGATCAAAGCCCAAAATGACCTCGCTGTCTGTGTCTCGGGAACTACTGGACGGATTTAGTTTTTTTTATTTTCAATAGTGCATCGAGATATGATCGAATATCACTATGGCTTACCGGGTTCGTTTTCGGAAATCCCTCAAATCACAAATAATTAAATTTTTACGCTGCAAATGTAGTGAATTATTCGTTCATTTCAAATTTCACTCTGATAATACGATGTCAAATGTTACCCTAGATAGAGAAAGCAAGTTTTCTCTGACGTTCGAAAATGAATAAAGCACGGCTCATCTCCTTTCCGATTGATATTTTTACAAATGTGTATATATGAATGTTATTCAATACTAAGATTTTTGGCCCATTTATGTGCAACATCATTCTTTGAATATTTACAGCTTGTAACTGAAAATGTCCATTAACATTCATCTATTCACATGTTTATTCTGTCTCCGTTAGGTTAGTCAGGTCCTATCAAGCATTCGAGATACTTGACAAGAGATCCAGGTCATTTCTGATGATTAGGAGATTGCATTGTGGCATCATGTTATCAAAGGGTGAACAATCTGTAGCACTTGTGGAGAATAACATTTTATAGAAGATTCTCAGGTTGTAGAAAACATGGACTGCTATGCACGAGTATGTGTTATTGTTGTCATGGTGAAACATGCAAGAACTTTGAAAAAAAATGTGATGAAATCCTAAAGATTGATCAAGAATTTTCGGACGAGCATACTATCTTTTTTGATGAAACAAATGTTACAGTAAAAAACTACAGTTCGAATGAATCTGGAGAATGTGTGCTTGACAGTGAAAGTGATGAGCTTGAGAGCGTTGCGAGCGAAATTGAATATGTTATCGCAAATAAGAGACCAAAATTGTAATGGGAGTTCACAAATGCTTTAAATGTATGTAAAGTAAGGACATGTGAATATTTACAAATGTAAAATAAATTTTTTTAATAAAATCAATATACATTTTACTTATTCAATCCTTCTACGAAACAATCCTATCCTACGTCAATATTCACTTCCTATGTCACAACGTTATTAAACTTCCAAAAAATATATGTATTCATTGAATTTCCAGGGTGAAAATTGAATTATTTGGGATTTGAGGGATTTCCGAAAACAATCCGGGCAAGCCATAGTGATATTCATTTATATATCGATGCACTAGTAGAAATAAAAAAAAATCCGTCCAGTAGTTCCCGAGATACAGACAGCGAGGTCCTTTTGGGCTCTGATCAGTTTATTTCACTCGAGACCCCACGTTCGACGAACGAATCGTTCAGAATAACGTAGAGCGATATGGAATGCGTATGATGAACTGCGATAGAACATCACGAGCGTATTCATTCGGCTCTCGAGAATAGGGCCCCCGGAAGAACCTCCACTGCTCCTATCAATAAATATGATAAATAATTGTGAAAAACAAATTCTGCTGGTTCCTATGGATAATATGACTCTTGCTCTGTGCAGTCGTCGAGGTCTCGTTGCTTCATATAAATAAACAAATAGAGGGAAAACTGATGATAAAAAGTGTTATCTTCGCTCCTAATTATCGTGGAACGAAAGTAAGGTTGTCAAAATTCGTAGAAAAATAGCAGCTTTCCCATGCATTTTGTCACATTTTGATACGACCATTTTTTCCTAATTGTTTTTTAGTTTGAAAAACGTTGTTTTTCGACGGCATTTTTGGAGGTTTCACATTGAAAAAATCGATTTTCCAAACGATAATTTGTAGTTCAACTCTTTGACTATCCAAAATCGTTTCGTTCATTGCTCTACGATTATCCGTAGGGCAAGAAATAACAATCTAGTGGGACACTTTTTTCAGTAACAAATTAGATTGTTGCTAACCTATCAATTGGTTTCCAACCGAATTGAAACTGTGGTTTCTTCTAGTTGAATGCTTCCCAAATTCACAGTCGCAACCCCCAAATGCATTTCAACATTTTTTAATAGAGTAATGGATAAAACGATTTTTTTCAAATTCCGATCGCAATAGTTAAGCAACAAATCAGAATATCGAAATCGGGCCAACGCTAGTCGATAGATTTTTCAATTATCTACAATTTTCAATTCAACTTTTTTTCGATCCGACCAATAGTTTTCATTATATAAGCAAAAAACAAAAAAATAATGTTTTCCGGCATTCAACCGCTAATTCTTGCTAAACGCACGGACAGAATCTGGCGCAAACTTTAGGGGATAATAGGGACACATGTGTCTGCCGGAATCCACAGCTACTTTTCGGGTAGGCAGAAATTTTACGGAAAAAATTTATTTGATTGGACTATTAGGGGATAATAAGGACACATGTGTCTGCCGGAATCCACAGCTACTTTTCGGGTAGGCAGAAATTTTACGGAAAAAATTCATTTGATTGGACTATTAGGGTATAATAAGGACACATGTGTCTGCCGGAATCCACAGCTACTTTTCGGATAGGCAGAAATTTTACGAAAAAAGTTTATTTGATTGGACTAATATGAAAGCGGTTTTTGTTGTTTTTTCGAAACTTCGCTCGATAAAGAGAACATTGCTGTACAATATTCCAACCTGGATTCGATACGGATATATGAGAGGTGGAAACATGTGATAACAATTCAATGAAAGTCCCCAGGTGCATCAGATCAAGGTGAGTATATCTTTTCTCTACACTGTTTGTGATTTTTTTTTTACGTAGAAAATATGAAAACGGTTGTGCCGTTCATACGAAACTTTGCTCGTTCGGAAGGACATTTCCGAGGGGTAATTCGCCGAGGCAATTTGGTGTACAGATGAGAGGAAGTGCGAGGCAATGCGAGGCAGTGCGAGGCAATGCGAGGCAGTGCGAAGCAATGCGAGGCAGTGCGAAGCAATGCGAGGCAGTGCGAGGCATTGTCGAGGCAGTGCGGAGCAATGCGAGGCAGTTCAAAGCTTTGCAAGACAATCCAATCACAAATTTTTAAATACGAGAGGAAAATATGATTTCTGAGTTTGTTCCATATAGACAGAGAGATAACATTGGAGAAGCTGATATAGGGGATAATAATTAACCTGAAATAGAACTCAAAGATTTTTCTAGCAAAAATGTTGATTTGAGTGAAAATAGTCGATTTGTTAAAGTTGATCTATCTAAAAATAAATCTATAGTCTTGAAGAAAACATCATATACGTGGCTTCTAGACCAAAACAATGGAAGAGTGAGTACAGACAGGCTCAAGAGATTTGTGCCTACTAAGCTATCACGAAAGAATAAGAAAAGCGAGAAGAGACCAGAAAAAAGACACATCGACAGACAATCTAGTAGACCAAAACGTATAAAAATTTCTGAATCATCTGATTCAGACAGTGAAGGTAGTATGATTTTTAGCGATTCTGAGCATTTCTCAGCATCCGACGAAGATAACAAAAACCCTAAAATAAACATCCTGATGGAGCAGTATTACGCTGTTTCATATGATAAATCTTGGTATATCGGCAGAATGATACCTCTGACAATGATACCTTGGAGCACTTCTCATCTAGTAAACTCACAGAAGCAGGCACATTTACCTTCACCTTGACCAATGAAAACGAAATATTCGAAAAGCTACTGTCTATAAAATCGAATGCTGTAGGGGTTGATGGAGGTAGTATCAAGATGATTTTACACTGTTGTCCTTTCATCCTACCCTATATCGAACATATTTTTAATTTTTGTATACAGAACAAAGTGTACCCAGAAATTTGGAAAACATCTAATGTAATCCCCCTGGCCTGAAATGCCAAGCCTGATGGACTGAACGATTTGCGTCCAATTAGTATTTTGTGTGCCTTATCAAAGTGTTTTGAAAAAATCATGGATACGGAAATCCGTTCACATCTTGATGAGTTTTCCATATTACCTAGCACTCAATCCGGGTTTCGGAAAGGACTCAGCTGTACTACAGCATTGTTAAAGGTAAGTGATGATATACACGCTGCCCTAGATAACGATGAACTGTGTACTCTTGTATTGGTTGATTACTCCAAGGCCTTCGATAAAATCAACCACCAACTTTTACTGGCCATTTTACATTTCATGGGATTTTCCGATGATGCCGTGGAAGTAATCAAACAATATCTGTCTGAAAGAGTTCAGTCTGTGATGTTCAAGGGGATCCTATCTAACCCGGCCATAATAAAAAGAGGTGTGCCCCAAGGATCAATCCTTGGGCCCCTTCTATACACTATCTATACCTCTCAATTCCACAAACATATTCGATATTTCTCTGTTCATTACTACGCGGACGACACGCAACTTTACATGCCCTTTAAAGAGAGCGATATTCATCTGGCCTGTGACCATATGAACTCTGATCTTCATACTTTGAATTCTTTATCTAAGAAGTTTTGTTTGGCGATAAATCCTAATAAGTCGAAAGCCATGCTATTTGGACGCAAAGGAGCACGTGAAAGAAACAGGCAAAATTTAAACCTATTTCTTGACAACGCTCCATTGACACTATCAAGTTGTGAGAGAAATCTTGGGCTCATATTGGACGACGAATTGAAATTTACTCACCATGTCTCCTTCGCTATCAAAAAAGCATTCAGCAACCTGAAACTCATTTATTCTAATCGACATATACTAACCAAAAAATGTAAGAGTACACTTTGCGAATCACTTGTCCTCTCCCACCTCAATTACGCTGACTGTGTATATGGCTCTGCTCTAACGCAAGCTGACAGTCGTCGACTTCAACTGATACAAAATTCTTGTGTCAGGCTTATATGTGGTCTTCGCCGACGAAGCCACGTATCGTCCGCAATCTCTGAGATAGGTTGGTTGGATATGGAACAAAGGCGCTTATTACATTTGTGTTCTCTTATACACAAAATCATGTTGTCGAAAAAACTGCGATACCTTTACAACAAGGTAAGATTTCGCTCACAAATCCACGATGTGAATATCCGTCTGAAAAATTAGTCGACAATTCCACGCCATAAAACTTCTCTTTTCAGGTCATCTTTCTCCTACAATATTGCCAAAATTTACAATTGTATACCAACCGAAATAAGAAGTATGCCTCAAGGCTCATTTAAAAAGTTAGTCACTGAACTTATAGCAAATCATCAGTTAATTGTAGGTTAGTTTATAGGAGTTGGAAGTATATATATATATATATATATATATATATATATAATATATATATGTATATTTTTCTATAAATTATAATGTTGGTAAAATGACCTTGGATCTGTATTATTCAATAGCTTGTAATTCAGGGAATTCTGTATTCTGTATTGGTTTTCATTATCACTAGGTTGAGTGGAAGAGCGCGTCCTCTCGGTAACTAACCTTACCGTCAAGACCGAACTCTGCCTTTTGCCGTCAAACTCCGTAACCTCTGAATCTCACAAATGTGTAAAGTGTAATACATGTAGTTTGAGGCAATAAAATCTATTATTATTACTATTATCATAATCGATGCGTGCGGTGAGGACGTATTCATAATGAAATTCTTGAAACAAGAATTGAATTCTTTCATTTGGCCCAAATCTGACGATCTAGCCCAGGTGAATAAGAAATATATTTTTTACGGGCCTCTTAGAATTTTGGGCAGTGGACCTTTCGAGATAAAACGTGCTGATATGGCAAACATACGAAAACTTTATAAAATTTCAAAATCATGAGATGATCTATTTTTTTGTTCCGCATAGTTCTTCTGAGATAAGTTTTGAATTTCAAGTTTTCTGTTTATGTCCAACTCAAAAACTGGAATGTATTACTTTGAGTTTAAGGTTAGTTTTCAGTGATTTACATTATGTGAATATAATAATATCTCCCAAGCTAGTGGCTGTTTATTTATTCATTCAGTAACTTAATTTGAAACCTCTTTTGGAACACTTCAGGCATGTTTTATTTGTTTTTTGTTGAATATTCAGTTGATATCGAGGTTCATATCAATAAACAACGTTTCAAGTAGGTACTTGTTCTCTCTATTTTGAAGAAGTTTTTGGAGAATTTTCTAAAAAATATTCATGTTCGAGAAAAAAGTGTATATCTTCAATTGAAGCTAGAGTGGTATTCGGTAAGATAATCTCACACCGAAGCTTGTTATCTGAAAAATAATTGAAATGTTCAGTTTTTGATTGAAACTTGAGTGGTATTCGGTGAGAAAATTTCACACCAAGACCCCAGTTGAGATTTCGCTGAATTAAATAAAAAATATACGGACATTAGTTACGCAAAATAAAATAAGGTAGATGCTGGTAGTTCAAATCATTATTCATGACTAACTATCCAACTAAAGTTAGTAGAAATATACTTTCTAACAAGAAACTCGAAATAGTTCCTAATATCTGCTAAGTTAAATGTGAATGTCATGAAATTTTCCTGAAAATATACCCATGTACAATTCATTAGTCCACTTTCCTAGGCTCATCCTGAGAAATATCTCGGAAAATATTAATAAATGCCAATAGAACTTTCGCAAATGAGTGATTTCGAAAGGAATATGAAGAAAGTATGAACCATTTTTGGAGGCAGTGTTGAGGCAATGCGAGGCAATGTTCATGATATTTTCCAACCTGAATTCGATTCAAAAATAAGCGTGGTAGAAACTGAATCATATGTGATAACAATTCCAAGTAAAGTACCCTGATGAATCAGATCAATACGAGCATATGTATATATGCATTTTATTGTATGTATAGCGAATGACAGCGGTTTGTGCCGTCCTTTCGAAACTTTCCTCATTTGAGAGAACATCGCTATACAATGTTCATAACATGTCATTCTTCAACACAAATTCGATACAGATGTGATAACACACGAATTGAACGTGATACTCAATCTGTTGAAAGATTGGGTCAAACTTGCTGTAGGAAGTGTATATTTCAGTAGTAGCAAACTGAACAATGTGCTGTTTTCCTGAACAGTAAATAAAAGCGGTATGTGTCGTACTTTCGAGACTCTTCTAGATTAAGGGGACTTTCATCATTTGGCAACGATGTCTCTTCTAGGTCATCGAACAATTCAGAACTATCAGTTGCCTTTCGTGAGGTCCAGTCAGTAAGAAATAAAGTAGGTGGGCATACATTTTTTTCTCTCTCTAAGGAACTTCTGATCCTGATGTTAATATCAATTTTTTACATTTTTGGATTTTAGCACATAATCAGTTCACTTTTATACTAAGCAAAAACGAAATTTAATTGGTTTCAGTGCGGCAATTGACTTAAAACAATAATTTTTTCGTTTCGGATACACCTATTTGAAGGAATTAGCATACACTGCTCGTCACTGACGATGTAACTGGACCATTATTCTCAACTTCTATAACCTCCTTGTCGTAGGAAAAAAAAACTTCTGAATAGCTTTAGGTATCACAGAAATACATATATTCAACAACGTCTGATTGGACACTAAAAAAATAATACTATGAGAATTGAATCTGTTATAATTTGTTTTTCAAAATATTCTCCAGATCGCCAAAGAAATAGAGGAAATGCAAGATGAATTTTTAGTGAATGGTAATGGTTCGGACTTCCATTGTCTATATTATTAGCATATTAACTCTATTGAAACCTGTTGCTAAGAACGAAAGGATAAAAATACAAATCGAGTGATAAAATCAAATCCCAAACGAAAGGTTGAAATAGATTTTTTGGTCAGTAATGAAAATAAGGATTGATTGATCGAAGAAAATAATGTTGTTACAAAAAATCGAGATATCGAATATGAAATATTAATAAAAAAAATTGAGGTATCGAATGTGAAATACTAGTCAAAAAATGTGAAATAAATGAAATATTATGGATGAATATTGAAGCCAAGTTTCATGTTTAGTGTACAATAAAAAAACACATTTCTGGACTCTGTGTTGCTAAGTCTCGGCTTGCGCCTCGACTTGGCAATCATCAAAGTTGTCCAGGAATGTACGGCTTTTCCTACCTATTGAACAATATACTATTCCATTTGAAAAAAAAAACTCATGGCCAATTATTGAATATGAGTTTTCAACAGTTTTTGTGGACACTGTGTATGGAGAATTGATAACTTGATACCTTTGGACCATCATTACTTCAACCTTAAATATATATTATTTCTTCAATATAGGAAAGTTTTAACACATGAAGTCGAAAATATTGAAAAATATTGAGAAATATATTCAAATGGAAAATACTCAGAAATTGACATTTTTTTATCAACAATGAGATATTTCGAAAACTATACAAGACAGGTGAGAAGTGTGATGAAAAATAGATCTACAATTTGATGTGGAATATGAAGAAGAAGAAATATTCGAAAGAATAATAAACTATTCCACCTGAAATATGCCCAATATTTATGTAGCATCAGATTTTCAAAATTGTGCTGATATAGTGAGGCTGCAGCCAAAAAAGGGTCTGAATTCACAACGAAAACCTTTGTTATCTGTCAAGCTTTTCGATAATATTTCTTACTTTATAAATCGGTCCTACATTATCGATCGATTGTATCATTAACCGCTCTCTAAGATATCCTGCCCATTCAGGCGAGATATAGAGATGTTTCCACGGATGTTCTTTCATGCGAGATTGTTTCTTCGGGGTTGATGTTTCTTTTGATATGTTCGACTTCCATTTCGGAGTTATTTTCAAAAACTGTTGTACAAATATCTGCCACTATGTCCTGATCCGTCATAACCTCTACGAAATAACCAAACAAGACCAAGCATTGATTCAAATTAATGGTCTGTTCTGCGTCAGATACCGATATCAATCTTATACTTACATGATCCAAGATGAATGTTATTAAATAACATTTTATTGTGTTAACACAACCGCTACACGTGCTCATTCTACTGTAACACGTCTGAAGCACATCTTGAGACTTGCAACAATGGAAAACCTTAATGAAGAAAGTTACACCGCAAGGTGAATATAGGGAGATATCACAAGACAAGATTGTTCACTTTCAAAAATACAGTGCACAATCCTACTTTTTAATTCGGTTATTGGTTTGTTCAACATTTATCCTGGCCTATATATTACGCCATAAGTGAAGTGGACATTTATTAATTTTTCAATGAATTGGTTTGTTATTAAAAGCAATGTATGCTGAAAAACATAATTGGTTTCAGTAAATCCCCAATAAGGAATCCCTCATCAGCACATCTTCAGTTCAAATGGGCGATTCATTGTCTAATAAAAAATATTCGCTTGTCTGTAGTGAAATCACACAACGTGTTACCTACGAATGCTTTTTTTGATTTGACTATCATCACCTCTCTTTGAAATCCATGTCCTTCCCAAATGAAATTCTCACTTCGATAATTCATCACTTATTATTCAATTACTTATTGACTCGAACAAGATGACATCAAAAGTCAAGGAGATTTCAATGTTTTCACCAATATCTTTTACCATTAGTGTTAAGCTCGGACTTCAATTTCCCCTTCATTTTCTTCAATTGAGAAAAAATAATTGATTTCATGCACTGATTTCGAGTTCAATGGGTGAAGAAATGTACACATTAGTGGTTTCTGAAGTACCTACAGTTTTACTTTACTTTGCACATAAAGCTATTTCAAAAACTGAAAACTATTGAGTGTCTGTAGTTATGAGACATTGAAAGCATCGTCTTTGGGTCAGCGTTTGAAAAGTGTTGACCCATTACATAGCGACTACATTTTTCAGAAACTGTTCAGAATTATAGTTTGGATCCACTCACAAACAAACATCTACAACCCTCATAACTAGGGTTGAATTTCAATCATTTTCAAAAGTGGTGCCACAATATGACAGTTCAGACACCACAGCAAATATCAGAGAGCTGCTGTTTTCAGTAATGTTTATCAGAATCTAATTTCGAAAAGAGGATATATCATTGATGAATCATTAAAAATATCAATCCAACTCTCCTGTGATCGAAAGTCTTTCAATTATAAGAGCTGGAATTTGGCGAATCGAACGAATTCTATCCACAATCCCGTCTCTTTCTATTAGGATCTCGGTAATGCCGTGAGAAATTGTTATTCCTCTCATACATTCCGGCCAACCTTCCCTATTCAAGAAGCTTTTACGAAATTGAATTCGACATTCGTTCACGGCGGAAAATGCAAGGTATTCTTCCGCTGGGGCTGAAAATCTTTACACGAGCTCTAAGGACACGGAAGTCCTCACAAACGGGCGGTAACAGCTGCGGATTGGGATGGTTTTGTTATACTGCGGGACTAATTCGAATTTGAATTCAATCCGGGTTCACACTTCCACGTTCCTCTGGGCACTATGGGCCACAGAGGTTCAAAAACGTTTTGCGATTGAACGTATTGAGAGTGATAGCACTTTGAAGTTCTCAAAAAAAATGGAAGATTATTAATACGAATGAATATATTGTTTTTATACACTTTCATTCACAATCACCAGAAAATATGAGATATTTGAAATCTACTCTGTCCGAAAAAGCTATCTGACTCACATGTATATAGAAATATCGGAGAAAGTTATTTCTCTCTCAGAACTGTTTATGAAGCATTTTCCTCCCTTATATGTGGACCATTCGGAACTACTGAATCAGTTTTGGTTCATAATTATTGAGTACTCACTGATTGTGAAAACTAGACATTGATATCATCTGATCTCACGGCATACCTTAGCTCGACAATATATGTGATTTGAGAAAATAGTCATCTGAAGAAAAAACTAAGGCATCCTAGGAGGTTGCCATCACTCTCCGACTCTTCGTGTAGAAATGTCCTATAAATAGTATCTGTTTGATTCGAGTTTTGAACGCCTGATATATAAATTGACCAAAAACAAGTGATTCAGGGATCGTCGCGTCTTTTAGGCAGAACAGAACAGAAAGAGTTCGAAATATATATTTGATGTTTCACAGTTTAATTAACTTTTCTACATGCAGATTCACACGAAATGGAATGCCTGTAATTTTCAGAGAACAATGTGTAAGGACAGGAGATACGAATTAACATTTACTTTGAATTTTTGAAGTTTGTAAGCCTCAGGAAAAACTCCTCGTGGATTCATGGTGGGAAAAAGGGTCGAAAATTGATCAGTTATAACATAGCTATGTGCATAATTATAAATTGACTTATAATTGAAGATAGTAAGAGAAGAGATAACAGAAAAGTAAGCCTAATTATTCGTTTGTAAATGTAGTGTTTGAGAAAACGGTCATCTCGAGGGCACTGTAAAACTCTAATTCATAAAAGAAATTACAAAAAATTATAGTGAAAATTATTTGTTGAAATCCCGCCAATGATAATGTTTCGATGTCATTATTCAGTATGATGACTAGAAAGGCAATTATTCCGCCGAAAAGAAAATTTGTTTCAAAATTTTCGTGATAACTTTATTATTTTTAATTTCACTAATCAAAGTAAGTCATATAAAGTTAATTCAATAAGCAACAAAAAATATCGCCATGAATTTTCTGTAGGATGAGTAGTTGGGCAGATAAAGGGCAAAAGCCATTTGCACCACTTTTTCCAAAATGATGGCCGTGGGACAGAGGTGGCGATCTCACAAACTTGAATTCAAATTCCCCGCCTCCCCCCCTTCCCCCGACCATAAATCTTCAAAATTAAATTGCGTCCTCTGGAAAACGCAACCCTAAATGTAACTTTTCAATTGACCTATATGAATATTGAATTATTATGGCATCATCAATTCTGATACAAGTATAAGTATCGATATTAGTGTGTGAAATTGCATTGTATCAAGGGGCAGTTGTGATTTTTTGAGGTTATATTACACCAATATCAAAACTGAAATATTATTTTTTCAATATCAATCCACTTTACTACATATTAGTTCAAACTGAAGTCGGGGTCAGTCCATATGACTAACGTTCAGTGATCGTTGTGTCTCCATTTCACTTCACAACGCACTGTGCGATCGATATCCCCATTTTGATTCCAGTCAGGAAATCGCATCAGTTCGGCAGGACTTCCTTGATACATTTTCCCAACCATAAGTAGCCTGTAACTTGATATAGATTGTGAATCTGCATACAGTATACAGATTCAGTATTCAAATATTCACTATAAATTTTCGCTAGAACCTGAATAGTTTTCCTCTGGAAAATATAGCAACACGATTCCGGTGCAAGAATGGCGTCAGATGGAAAGCGAATTCGAAACAAAAATGTTTAACTGTCAGGTGGTATTCATGCTATGCTATGCATTGCGAACCGACAAAAGTCCGGGAATTCTGAGTTATTTATGCACCGGTACTATTCTGAAATTCTGACTGCCAGCAGTGTACAATGCCAGCTCAAATTCGAGAGCTCGTAGTGGTTTTTGCATGGGTGTCGATGAAAATTGTACGGATGGGATAAATGATCTCTGCTGAAACTTTCTACACAGTAATTTGTTTAGCATAACTTTTTAACATGAAAAGGGAGTTATTTCAAATCTCATAGACTTCTGTATATATAGTGCGAAACATACATGTTAATGCATTCCATAAACCATGAAATGAATCAAAATGAAAATTCAAATTGGGGAGCGGACTTTCCACATGCATTTATCATCCATTCTTGAAAATTTCAACTATAGGTGATGCAAACTATTAATAGCGGGATACAATTATATGCAGAAAGAGACCGAATACATGCATTTTTTTCCCATGAAAAACGCCTTGGATGTATTTAATTCATATGCAGTGGACAAACTAACGATAGATAATGACAAGCAATTGCAGTAATGATCAGGAGTTGTTTGAAAGCAAATTTTCCTATCTTACATTATTTTTCGAGATGCAAGATGGTCTTCATGGAGTTTTTAGCCGTTTGGTTTCTTCCGAATTGTTCGCCGTTTCGACTTCACTTTCGAAGTCTTTTTAAGAACTGTCAGGCGAATATCTGTCCATAACGTCCTGGCCAATTACTCCCCTACGAAATAACTAAGCAAGACAAAGCAAAGACCCTTCCTTCCATAATATATCACAATCATACTTCTGATCCATAATCTTCTGATATACTTGAAATTTTATAAAAAAATACTTTTTGTATTCCCCTCGTATTGGAGCATTTTGATGAAAGTATGCTATGGAACTTTGGACAATATTATGTAAGTAACAATAATATAGGTTCAAACGTTTTACACAATATTCATAATGCAGAGTGGCTATTGTGAAAATTCAATTTTTTTAAAATTTTTCAACATCAAATCATACACTTCATTCATGATAACATAGGCATTTTTTATTCGGTCAGGAACTCTAATACTCATTTCAACACAAAATAAACAAACAAAATGATTCTCGAATGAACCATGACGAGTGCCGAAATTGCCATTTGGCTCACCCGTTCATGATCTGATGAAGAGCGTGAAACTCATCACCATCCCGTGGTGAATAGACAAAGCTAGGGATATAGTGGGGTGGCCGGTTAAGGCATAAATGTGCAAAAATTGCGAGATTCTTGAGAAACATCTGTTTAACCGAAGTTTTATGATGATGATTCAGAGGACAGTGTCCTGTGAGAAAGCATGTTAGACATCTTGGGTTATTCCTGCTGTACTCTATTGCTTGGTACTGTACATCTTGAGGTTCACGTAGTTTTTGTATGGCGTTTTATAGTGCAATGCCAATGACGGGTTCTGGTCCGATAAAATCACTCGCAGTGCTTCGTTGCCTTCCAGGCCGACATGACCGGAAATCCAAACCATAGGCAGGTTGATATTTCTGACGCATTTAAAAATACAGAAAACTGATGACGCCATGATTTGGTGCCATTCTGTTGCCAATTAGTTGCGGAAAAATATGTTTCGCTCCTTCTCTTGAGAAAATACATGACCCGCCAACTTGACGTTAAGTTAGCCATAGAAATGTTTATTATTGAGTTCTGCATAATTGTTAATCGACCATCAGATTCCTCTGATTATTCGCTGATCAGTTGCTGGAACTGCTGGAAGTATCTTCCTTTTTATTCTACGAAAATATTGTAATATAAAATCCCTCAATGCCGTGGTTAGTTGATGCACGTCTAAGTGTTTTTGGCAAAGCAGTATATCGAATGTGTTATATAAGAAGTGTCGTGGCTCTGATTTGGGGATCAACAACAATTGAGCCTTTGAATGATTAAGAAATTGTGAGATTGAAGAGAATGTATTCAATGAAGCCATTCTGCTCTCGGGCATGTTCATTTGGTAATGTTGGGGGTTCATTTTGAAAGTATAGGTTTCAATGAATGATAGTAGTATTTAGAGTAAATGAGCGATTCAATAAAGTTCAAATAGCTGAGCTTTTTTTAGTTTTTTCGGGTTCTCAACCTACCACAATCTGAAAAATAAGAAACAATATTCGAATCCATACATGTGTAGAAAGGCGTATTTTCAATCTACTCCGATAAGTTGCCGCTAATTCAAAAACATTTCCTTCTGAATGAAACACTTACACAATTAGTAAGAAAATTCGTATATCTGAAATTTTACTATAAAAAAATGAAAGGACTAGTATTATACTATTTTTGAATTATCGCAGTAACTTATCGGGGTAGATTGAAAATCTCCCCTTCTACAGAACCAAAAAAATCTAGGAGAAAGAATCCATCCACCACAAAATAATGAGATTCAAACACTAAGTACTTGTGCATTCTATCCTCAGGAAGGAGGCAATTCGTTCTGCCTCCCACCATGTCGGAGATTCATTTTTCATAATGAATCTCGAGGTACCCCCGTTTTTTATCGTGTTTCAATTTTGTAATTTGGTGGATTTCAACCACGTGAACAGTTCCTTTGAAAATATGTATGTAAGTTAGATGTGTGATTCTTTTTTTTATATGCAGATTCACACGAAAGGGAAGCCCTGTGATGTTCAAAGAACACCGTGTGAATCAAGGGACAGGAGATACGAATTAGGATTTACTTTGAATGTCTGAAGTTTGTAAGCCTCAGGAAAAACCTCTCTTGGCAAGGAATTCCAAACCTTAGCTGTTCTATTGAGAAAAGATCCCTGAGCAAGAGAGGTTCGACAGGTTTCCAAATTCTCTTATTCTGGTCATTTTCACTATGATTTGTGTGGTTAATATGTTTTTCTAGTGAATACATATATGGTTCTACTCCAGAATTTTTTTGAGATCTATAAGAAAATTAAAATTTGTTCAACCATAAATTATATTGATGAGCCATGAATTATATATAAATGAGCTTGTAAGAATTTTTAATATGATTGAAATGTTTGACCGTAGGGGAATGTTTTTCAAAGAAAAATATATTCCGGGGTATTATTGAATTTTAATGAAGTTGCAAATATATATTTGAAAATTTTTGACTCAAGATTTGAAAGGGTTAAATTAAAATGCAGTACAGATGAATGTTGAGATATTTTTTCGCAGTTAGTAAATCAAATTATTGTGTAATCAACGAAAAAAATTGATGGAGTTGATTGATCATTGATAATTCAATGAAGTTAATAGATATATCCGAAATATGCCTAATTACTTGGAGGAAGAATATTATTTCCCTAATCATACATGGAAAATTACGAAGTGTGTCTTGAAAGCACTGCCTAGCCACCAGTGGAGATGCAGCTGTCTCGGAAAATCACATATATCGTGAGGAGCTGAAAACTGAAATCGTTGAGGGTGTGAATACGAAATGAAAGTGGTGGTCTACAACAATGATTTCATATAATTTTAGTTCCTATTTCTTCAGAAATTTTGAAAAAAAATGTGATATAACATTGGATCTCAGTTCGTTGTTACTAGTTTGATATAGGTTATGAATTACTGGTGCTTTTTGGGAAACGAGATGAAATATTGAACAAGTTCTTGTGTCACGAGAAAAGTTGAAAATATTGAAGGAAGTATGTGTCTAAACTGTCGAATATGGGAAGGTATTCTTGAAAGAATTGCGTGCGTCAGCGCTGAAAGATCACCTTAAAAAAAGTGTTAAATGATAGTTGTTCTGAGAAGATTATGGAAGATGACTGAAGTGAGTTGAATATTTTTCTAGACACTTCACAGAAGTGAAAATATAGTGTTTATGTAATAGGTACTGATGTTCCACTACAATCATGTTCAACAATTTTTTCAAGATGCTTTACCATTTGACATGGATTTCGGAAAAGAACAAATTTGCAACCTGTTTGGATCAAGATCTGCAAGCAGAAATCTCTCCGAAAAGTCATCCATAAATCCAAAATTTTCTCAAATTTCCACACAAGCAGTATGCACACTTTTTCTGCATTATTGAAAACTCGATTTGTTTAGATAAATTTATTGTGAAAAGTTGCCCTATGTTCATATGTGGTGATTGTCATGTATCATTTCGAGTTGATGAGATAAGAAAAAATATTTATATCGATGTTGTCAGAAGAAATTGATATATAGGAGAGCTTGGTAGATGTGTCACCGTAAAACATGAAAGCTTGCCTTGGAATTTATGGAAAAACATTATTTATTGTGGTTTGTGTTTCGTTGTATAAAGAAACATTGTCATTAAGGAGAACTTGAAAGAAGTGATAAGGTTAGACATGAAAGCTCATACTGAAGTTTATGGTGATTATAATATTTTCAGTAAATGATTCGAGAGGTATATGGTATAATGATAATATTTCAATACTATTTTGTAGCAACCCGAAGTGATAAAAAAAAGTTATCGCTCGAAGAAACGACTGGGCAAACCGAGAAAAATGTGTGGAGAGAAAGAGTTGGAAGATGTATAATAATGCAGTGTTCTTCTTTGAAGTCATTAGTTGAAAGGGTCAGATTCGTTGAATAGAAAAAAAAGTTTCAAAGAGAATAATTTTACCATTGAAAAATACTGAGAGTGACGAATATCGTGTATCGTTTTCGAAAATGATTATTGATCATTCACTAGAAAAAAAAATTCGGAAAGTGGAAACATATGTCCTTAATTTATCTGGCGAATAGTCAATAAGGTCATTTTGAAAATAATTGGTGATTATACAACCCAATTATTTATTCGAATTGAATTATTCGAAAAATCAATAATCACAACTCGTCTTTCTGCGAGTGATGCAAATGCTTTCTTTGTTGACTTGTTAACAAAGTTTTAACATTCAGTTCAACGAACGGAATCAAAAAATATATTACATCGGGTAGCAAGAAATTATTCACTCAACGAAAAGAACTGCGTCTGAACCACTGCTGCTTGTGTTACTCAACAATGTTTGATAATAATAATAATAATAATAAATCGTTTATTTCCGACAGGTTTTTCACCCAGTTACAGGAAATATAGAAATTTACATATAACAAACATCATATTGAGGAAGAACTTAACCTAGATATAAGTCAAAATTAGTTTTTTCTACCCAGTAATTACAGAACTTTTCAGTTTTAATTCATTTAGAATGTGTTGGAGTGGATCAAAATAAATATCACAGGATTGACATATCTCATTGTATAGTTTACACATATTAAATATTGGAGATTTGGTAAGAACATTTGTACTGGCCGGGTTATTATAAAATGTTCTTTCACTCCGTCTTTCCATTCTAGGTACACAAAAATTCAATTTGCTTACCATATCCCTACAGTCTACATTCTCATGTAATAAGTTATACAAGAAGGTAATTGACGAACAATTGCGCCTTACTCGTAAAGAATCAAGACCGAAGTTTGACAATATATCACTGTAATCAAATCCTCTTTCCAGGTATCTACCATTAACTTTGAAAAAAAGATACTTCAAAAACTTCCTCTGGACAGATTCAAGAAGTATTATTGAATTATTCAATGTCGAATATTCCAGCTTGCTTCTGACGAAAGTAAAGTACAAAATTTTTAGTGTTTTTGAATCTCTAAAGCAAGACCAGTTTCGTACACAATATCCAAGAAGTTTTGTGGAGGATTTCACTATTTCGTTAATGTGGTCGGTGAAAGTCAATTTACTATCGAATACAACCCCGAGATCTTTGAATGATTGACATTTCTGAAGTATTACATTATTAATGGAATAGTTGAGATCAACTTGGTTTTGTTTCCTGTGATAAGACATGGTTTTACATTTCGATATGTTCAGTTCAAGAAAATTCAATTCACACCATTTACTAACCTCATTAATGCAATTCTGAAGAAAGAAACAATCTTGTATTGAGTCAATGCGGTTGTAAATTTTAAGATCATCGGCAAAAAGTAAATGATGACAGGACAATTCCAGTGACAAATCATTTATGAAAATCAAGAATAATAACGGCCCCAAATTCGATCCTTGAGGAACACCTGAGTTGGCCAAATATTTGGATGATTGATAGCCGCCGTATTCCACAAATTGTATTCGATTCAATAAGTAAGATTTCATCAATGATAACAAATTGTCGGACAAACCTACAGACTTGAGTTTAGATAGAAGTATGTAATGCTCTATTTTGTCGAAGGCTTTCTTAAAGTCCGTATAAACAACATCCACTTGACTTTGTCGATCCAAGGTTTCAGAGATGAATTGAGTGATGCATGCCAGATTCGTAACTGTCGATCTTTTTTGTACAAACCCATGTTGATTTTGTGATATTATACCTTCTACAGAGTGATAAATGTTATCGTATAATATTATTTCGAAGAGCTTTCCGAAGTTACATAAAATAGCTACCGATCTATAGTTGCTAATATCACTGGTATCCCCGGTCTTTAGAATTGGACATATTTTTGTCATTTTCCATATATCAGGATATTCACTTGTTTTCAAGATAAGATTGAATATAGCACATAGAGGATTAGCAAGTACGTAGATGAGGTCTTTAACAACAAAACTTGGGATATTGTCGATTCCTGATGTCATTTTATTCTTGAGTCTCTTAGAAGAGGTGATTATATCATTTTCAGTGACATTACTGAGCGAGATGAGAGAGTAATTGTTAATAATATTGTTTTTGAACCTATTTGGATCAGATTTAATATATACAGTTGAGAAAAACTGTGCAAACGCTTCCACAATATCAGCAGGGTTATCAAATGAGGAATTTCCATTTTTCATGGTGTTTGGAATTCTGGAATTCATTTTCTTGCTTGTTACAAAAGACCAAAATTTAGTGGGATCTGTACTAATTTTGTCCTCAACAGTCTGAACATAAGCCGAGTATGCAACATTAATCTGTCTCTTTATTAGGCCACGAAGGTATTTGAACTTTTCTAAATAAATATCCATTCTATACTTCTTGAACTTTTTATGTGCCTTATGCTTTTCTTTTATAATATTTTTGATTTCGGCTGTAAACCACGGAGGATATTTTTGCTTTGATCCAAACTTGTATTTGGGTATACAGCTACTGAATATATTATCAACTAGTGAGTATAACATAGAACAAGCTTCATTCACATCTTTTATGCCATCCATAAAAGACCAATCAACTTCGAAAAACATTCTATACATTTGTGTGAAATTTGCACGTTTGAAATTGTACCTGCATGAGTCATTATTATAAGTAAAGGTATTTTCTATTATTCGAATCTAGAATCTGAAATTCAATACTTAAGGCAGGATGATGATTATCTTCTTTGACGAATGGAAAACTCTCTCTAGTAACGTAGCATTTTAAATTAGATAAATCCAAATCAAGCAGTCTGTTATTAATATTGTGAATATTGTTATGATTTGTTATGTCTAAAAATGAACATAAATTACTAATAATATTGTACAGTTTGTCATTATCTTTGCCATAATACGGTATGTTGAAGTCTCCACATATTAATAATTTACAATCATCAAATACATATTGAAGCTTTCGAAGGCCTCACAGAACAACTGAAATTCTGTACCATTAACAAATGGGGGAATGTAAATAGAGTAAACAACGAGCAAACAATTATTAAAAAATACCTTTATCCCAACGATGTCAATACTGTGAAAAGCTTCATTTATCGCATCAAGATTGATTTCGAAAGTTTTCAGCGTTTTTTTCACTGCTATCAATGTTCCCCCTCCTGTCGAAAGGCCTGTAGCAACTAAATTACGATCGCACCGAAAAACTAAGTAATCACTAGGAAAAATTTCGGAACTACAAACTTTTTCTGACAACCAGGTCTCACTTAAACAGATGATATAATTTTCATAGTCCGAAACTGCATTGAAAAATGACTGTACCTTGGTGTTGAGTCCCCTCACATTCTGATAGGCACACCTAATATCTAAGGAACTGGAACTGGGTAATCTTATTGGTTCAAATGAACTATCCTAGGACAGCCATTGATATATTTGATACGAAGATCAACTTCACCTTTACTGACCCGTTCATCGAGTGTTTTCTTCAATTGACGGTAATAATCGATCTGTCTAGGCGTCCGATCGAAGGATACAGACACCTGCTTGTATAAGGTCATATTGCGTAAATCCTTTGCTTTACTTATCACTGCCCTGACTTGGTTTTCATTTTGTAGTACCACCTTAACTGGTCTGCCTCCGTTACCTGATTTTCCCAGACGAAACAATTTAATCTCGGAATCAGCTATGGAACAGTCGGCTGCTCTGAGTAAGTTAATAACTTCCAAGCGGTCAGTCGCCCCTCTCTCCTCTGGTGATGTATTCTGGGTCTCAGGCAGTCCAAAAATCATCAAGTTCCTTTTTCGCTTCTCTCGTTCAGAGATTTCTTGAACGACATCCTCGATTATGGTCGTATTATTAACATTGACTGTAGCAGTTTTATGCGACTTGATGTTGTTCACATCCCGCTTAAGATCTTCGAGCGACTGCTTGATTTCTTGTGTATCATAGAAACTCATCTCATTTATTTTGATTTCCATACTCGAAAAACGCTTTTCGAGATCTTGTTTGAATGATTTCAGGAAATTTTTCAAATCTCCAAGTTCACCCTTAAATGGCTGGAAATTATTACAGATGATTTTCAATGCTTTGGATTTATTACGTGTAATCCTAACATCATCTGCGTTAAGACCTACGCAGGCTAAATGAATATCCAAGCTACATCCATCGCAAGTCTCAGAAGTGCCTTGCTTGACTACAGTACTGCTACAATTAGGGCACTTTACGCCACTCATTGAGAACTGTCTATGAAAGTTCTGACTGTAAGGAAAGTCCGGCAACAAGGTTCAAAGTGTTTTTTATACCGTTGTGATTGATTTGACCAACTTGTTGTAGGTTATGAATTTGAAATCGATTTATTATAGTTTTTTTAAAGCTACCTTCAACATCACTGTACTGAAATCACTACGGTAACGAGTAGCTATGTGAAGAACTCTCAATATTAATGTTTATCGCGCTAATTTCTTTCGCTATGGATCACAGATATGCACAGCACATTGCCACGTTGCCACGTTATTCGTGATCGTGATCGTGACTATAATGAACTGATGTATCTGATGTTGTGAATTTATTTCTCAGACTTGTTATTATCTTCCCTTTTTCTGAGGTCCATTTCCAAAGTTGGGGTATTTATAGCAGGCTGTACGATAGTGTTCACTGTTTGTACTTCCATTCTGACAGATCGTAGTATGGCCTTCCGCACTAGCTGTTCATGATCCAGGTTACAGACTACTTCTTGAAATCCTGCTGAAGCCTGGTTCATCAAGCTTTGAAATGGGGCTGGAGCAAATGAAACACCGAACGGAAATCGGTTATACGCAAAAATAAATATCCTTTATGTGTAACGGAATTCAGGATGAACTTTCAAGTACATATAGGTGTCCTTCAAGTATATTGTTGTGTTCTTCCCCAGTGAAATCGCCGTTATATCCCAGAATCTAGGCAGTTGTTTATCAACTATTTGGACATATTGATTCATAGCAACCTAAAAATCCTTACATTTTCGAACGATTCCATTATATTTCATTGTAATGACTACAGGTTGGACCCATTCAATAGAGTTAATTGGAGCGTTGATTTATTTTAACAAATCCTCTTCAATATGAGATAAAGATATGCTTCCAGAAAACGATTCGTGGAAACATCAAGCCGAATTCAAAGCACCACTTTGATAAAAAAAGTGGAACATCTGTTGTTTCTGTTACATTAAGTATATGACGCTCACCATTGAATGCCTGAACATGACATTTGTTACGCCTAATGCTGGTATTTTTAAATCAGTACAAATAAGGTCCGAGGATCGTTTCAATTCGAACAAATACAGTTTTCTTCTGGTCGAAACACGTCCTATCAGTCACCAACTCAGTCAAAAGAATATAAGAACTGATAATAGTTAAAATACTCATCGTTGTTAACCAGTTTTGAAAACGGAAGCAGATTTGGTTTCCGAAACGTATACAACGATAGGACAAGTATCTTAATGATGAATATTAATGTTTTTTTGGTAGTCAAATTTTGGTTATACGAGAAGTCGCCTTCTTATAGGACGTGTTTCATTAAGAAGGTACTGTTTTCGATCAATGCAACTAATAAGGGTACTTAGATAATAAATCTGCCACTCCGCACTTGTATACATTCAATATAATTTTTTTTCAGATTGTGGTAGATAAGGAAATAAAAAAAAAACTACAAAGGAGGGGTATATCCACCACAAAATAATGAATTTCAAATAGTAATGACAATTTTTATATATGAAAAAAACAATACATAGTATTGATTCATTTATAAGAAGTACACGGTAAAACATCGTTATTCGTTAGCTCGCAGACGTTCGTAGGGAGACATCAGGTGGTTCATCTCCAATTGATTCAATCCCATTGCTCTGCAAATTCATTTATTTGTGTAGTCCGTTAAACTGAATTCTGGAAAATTCTTATCGCTAGAAAAGTCGAAAAGAAGTTCAAGTGCATCCCTCAATTGAAATAGTTTGTGCATAAAAAATGTTCAATTGAATTTTGATTCCCAGTCTTACGCCTGAGAATAGCTGCAGATTTGAAATGTTTCATGAATATCATTCTCTTGCTGAAATCCTTCAAATATGAGGATTAAATCATGATGATTAAATCTGCATTCAAGAGTCAGACTTCAACAAGACTTCACAAAGCTCATTATTGGATTGGGTATGAAAATTTTCATGCAGCTTACAAGAAATACCCAAATCACTGCCCATATCATCAAGCTCTTTCCGACGTAAACAGGCTTAACAGTTACTCTCAGAGAATTGAATCTCATCAAAAATTAACGACACTGTCTGACTGTATTAGACCCGAGCAACGACGGAGTTTCTAATGCTGGAACAAATTTAATCACAGTCTAGTGTTTTTATCTGATACTACTATTTGAAAAATTCAGCACAATGTGAGTGTCCTCCTCGTCTGACCCTATTTATCGCTTTCGATAATCAAACATAGTTCGAACAAACCCGACATTCAATAGGCGAGCGGTTCATTTTCGAAAAACAGGTTTGGTCAACCAGACATTTTTCACTTACACATTTTCTACTTATATCCGCTGGATTTATAGAAGTGTTTTTTCACAATTTGAAATTTAAGTCTCGCACATCCGGTGATTACACTCTTTCTGTTTTTTATTTTTTGCAAAAAATTTAATCAAAGTGATTTCATTGGTTTACCCATCAGCCTTCTGAGAAACAGTATTTCAGGACGTGTTATATCAACAAAAAAAATTATTAGTCAATGCAATTTTTTGAGCGCGGTTAGTATTTGGATGGGTGACCATGCAGGAAAATACTGTGTCGAAAGCCCATACAGCTGCAGCAAAGTACCATATCATAGCTCGCAGGTTATGTCAATGAGCACAAGATATACTGAGAATATTCCATCCTCCGCAGGGGAAGTAGAGCCGGCGGTTCCGAATCCATGAATGTTGGGTTCGTGAAAGATTCCTACCTCTGGTTGGAATACCAAAGAGTTTGGAAAAATTTCCGGTCAGGGGAAGTGTGCTCACCGGCATCGGTGATTGGCCTTGGTAGCAGAAATAGGCCGACGTTGAATAAAGGAATAAAAAAAGCAACTTTTTGGGAAGGATCAGGAGTCTGCCCTTCTAGTTCTAGTTCAGATTCCAATATTAATTCTTATATTTTTCAGATGGCGGTAGGTTGAAAACTCAATAAACTATCAAGAACAAATTGTACAATAATCTGTTTTAAATAAATGTTATTCAATAATTTTCCTTACTTAAGGGGGTATTCAATGAATGGAATCTGATGAAGAAAGTCTAGTCTACAGCAAATAAGGTAGTTGAGCCTTTTGAGTATGTTATTGGGGACTATTAGGAGGAAACTCACCCAACTTTAAGTCTTATCTACTACCTTGCTCTGTCCGCCATCTTGGAAGAATCGAGAAAATTCGTAACATTTTAAATTGCCGTCTCTATTTCTTTCCAACTGATTTTTTTAATATCATCCCCTTGACAGAATTTCAGAATGTTAAATATCCTGCAGTTTTTGTTTCTGAACTTATACGAACAGCTGCTGAAGAACTCTGAGACGGTTAAGAAAAATAAAATACTTTAGCAGAATCTTCACTTTCTCGGCACTTACAACCGCAAAAATTCAAGAAAAGCTCAATTATAACCTGAAATTTTCCATAGTTCTCATATATGGAGCTCAGCACCAAACCACTTATTGAAACTTTATGATTCTATTTAGCAATCCGTCTTGTTGGTGATTCTCCGCTGACGGACTCGAACACTTCGTTGGAACATTGTAGAAGGTTCGGTGACTTGTCTCTCTTCTATAGATATTTTCACGGTCGGTGCCCTTCTGAATTGTCACCAATCGTCCCACCCCTGGCAGTATCTACACTGATGACCCAATGAGTGCAGTATTTTCATCTCTTTGTTGTGAGCTTGGAGACCTGTTGAACCTCTTTTGCGCAGAAATCGTTTTTCAATACACGCGATGTTCCTTGAACATTACAGTGCTTTCTTCTCGAATGAGTCTGTATAAAAAAAGTAGAGACTTAGAAAATTTACTCGTCGAAACTAATGTCTTATTGAATTCGATAAAACAATTGATTGTGTGAATTTGCACAGAATTTTTGAAGGCAGTGAAGTAAAAATTTTATTGACCTAGGTGCATGCAGCGAGGGATTGAAAAATTTTTCAATGAACTGGTCTACTGATATCTAGCTGCCGCAAAGGATCAAGAGCATGAGAAGGGCAAAGCGGAAACGGGAAGAGTGAAAAGCTCCACAATCCTTCTATCCAAAATAAGAAAAACTTCAAGCCCAATCACCCTATTACCAAGCTGGAAACATTCCACATGACGTGTATTTCATCAACTTAGTGAAATCACATTCTCACAAACATTTATAACAGACCATCAAGAGTTGACAACTATTGGCAAAATTATTTCTAGCAAACGAATAAGTGACTAAAACAAATATTATCTCTACTGAGCGTTCAAGTATCCTGATTAACCGAAGACAGAGCAGAAAGTTAAGGAATTCATTATAATTATTTTTTTCATTCAGTTTCTGTTCATCCAAAACCGTTTTCTAATTTTTTCCTATGTTGATTGAATGTCAATCACCATCATGATTATCATCATTGGTGAATTTCTTATTTTGATTTACATTTCTTCCATAGATCAATTAAAATCTTCTCATTTCATTCTTTGCTCGAGATTCAATTCAATTTATTTATTTCAATTTCAGTGCCTCTCATTTCAATTTATTTTTTTGACACATTCTACTATTGAATTCTTCATCTATTTTTATTTATGTTTCCAATTTTTATCAATATCATATGCATCTCTATTTCCTTGAATAGATTTCATGGTTTTATATCCACATCATGGCATGGAAACACTGTTGTGCCGCCAGCCTACAAGTGAGTTGGAGCAAATCCAAAATCAAGTAGCTTGTATTGACGGCCGCTGAGTTCCGTGTTCTGTTCCCTTTCACGCCAAATTACCCGCTTAACCCCGGGAATAGTTTCCTTTTGTAGTGCAGACTTTGGTTAACTCTCAGTAAATTCATTGATCTTTTGAAGGTCCGCTTCGTTCTTTCACACATCCGCTGCTGATGAAGGAAAATCGGAAAAAGGCCCTTTTGTTCTGTGCCCAGCAGACACGTCAAACGGAATTTGGTGCTCATGGTGTATTTTATAATATCAAAGATATTTTCAAGGGATATTTGGTCGGATGAAATTTGCAATACATTTTTGTGTACAATGACACAATAGTTTGGAACTTATTGGAACCTATTTCTAAAAAACATTTTTTCATCCGATCTGTCGTTGATTTTCTAATTCAACAAATGATTGCAAAATCGAAATGCATTCGAATAACAATACTTGAATATTATTCCAGGTGATTTGAGCAAGATTAGGCAATTCTATCATCCTTTCAAAAATGTGATGAAAGCCCAAATATCACGATGAATTACGAAATCTCCGTTTTCACCAAATATTTTCGACCGTTCTTGCGAGAGTTCTATTCGAACGAAGTGATTCAATTCATGCTTCTTTTCATCACTCTCCTGGATCTTGAAATTGAATTCATATAAAATATTACAGTTTCAAATAAAGTTTGGTAATATAGAGGTGACGAATATTTGATCTGAAAATCACGTCAACATATAAAGATTCTGTGAAGACACATACTTTTTAATCTTTGACAATTTTCCGAAAAATGCAGTTCTTTCGAATCATAAGTGACTGGAAAAATCATTATGGGAAACTTGAATATTCTATCAAAATTCAATGTTACACTGCATATGAACATAAAAGAATTCCACTTTTCAAGATTCTGATGAGAGCATTGAGCACCTGAAAGAATAATATGTCATCGACCGCTTTCAGAGGACAGTCACGTATAATGAATAACTTTTTTTTCATTCCAGCCATTCAGAAGGTTGAACAATCCAAGGAGCAGTTATTGAAAGACAGTATGACATATCAATAGATTTGTTTTATGATTCTCTGGAGTCATCGTGTTGGTTCTTTCCCGTTAATATGATAATTTTATTTCGTATACACATTTGACCATCTCGTAGGGTATGTCTTGTAGTGTGGCTATCGTCGTAGCGCATCACTGAAACATTTCGGTTGCTGCTGCCTCATCACTTATGTGCGATTTTTTATTTAACGGCCAAGTTGCGTTCTTCGTCAGTCATTATTTTGGCTTTTGTCAGGATGCAAAAGGCCACTCGACCACTTGGAGCGGAAAGCTGCGATAAATTGCGAAATTGAATAGTATCGATCGTCACTTTATGTTCGATTAGATGCGAAATGCGAGCAGATCCCGTTCTTCTGGGATTTGATTGCGATCTAGTGCGAACGAAGATACAAAAATTCAATGTGAAAAGTTGATTTTGCTCGTTCAATAAAAGAAATTTCTATGGGACTTTTCGCACAAATGGGATTCACCCAAATTTTCCGCCTTCGTCGAGATCGCCTGTCATGATATGAAAATGAATCAATTGTGATAATTCCAAAGCAAAACGATCAAAAAACCCGTTGCTAAGAGCCATCTCACCTACTCCGAATCCAGACGAATACTGGGGCAATGGACGATGTGCATCGCACGATTTCGTACGAGAGGCCTAAGACGTGCTCTTTGAACTGTCCTCGTAAAGAATTTCCTTTGTTGCATCCTTTGTCTTGCTTGGTAATTCCACTCGTTGGAGAGCACTGCCCATGATATTCTGCGGCCAGAAATACACAAAAGCTCAATTAGCTGATTTATCACCGACATACATATTTTTGAGTTTCAGAATGCTTGTGACTCAACTTTTGGTTGGATCATTATGAACTGTTTATAGCAAAGAAATCATTTTTTCACAGATGAATCCTCCTGAAATGGCTTTTTCATTAACACTGATACTGCCGGAGATGATTCATTTCAATTTATTTCGGAAATAGTATCGATTCAGCCAGAATTTTTATAATTTCTTCTTTCGAAATGAAATAGTAAATGAAAAATAATGAATAACACATAACTAGTGCGTATTCATTCGATGAAAATTATTCATCTTCAAACACAAAGAACAGTCAGAATGCTCTATATATTCAAGTGATGGTGGAAAAAATTGTATTATTAATTCGAACATCAATATCACCGGAATATTTGACTCAGCTCGATAGCACAGCTCGACAGGTGAAAATACAACAAACAAGTCAATTATTTGTTGCGTTATTTGGGACTCCATATCAAGAAGATTTCCAGCGTTGCATTTCCAATGAGCCAATTAGTATAATTCATAATTCTCTTCTATTGAATCTTTTCGTTCTGAATTCCCAACATGATGCGTTTTTGAGTTAATAGTGTTTTTAGCAGGTTTCATCATTAAAGTGGGTATCGACAATGGAAGATAGCAAATTCTGTTTTATCTTCTAGGGATTTGAAGCAACTGTCTTTCATGGCGGGAGATTCATTCGGTACTCCACACTGATGACCCACTCGATTTAAGTATTCATACTAATGACAAATTGAAATTGTTGAGTATTCGTCAATGCTAGACTGAAATGTGGAGTTTAAAGTGAAATTGTCACAATCTGTTTAACTTATTTGAATACTGATAAATATTTTTTCAAAGTACGTACCCCTTCTCCTACTAGAAGGCAGACAACAGTTATAACCGCAACTGACTCCATTTTCACACTGAATGGAAACTCGACGTAGTATGAGCCTTGAAAATATTCGTACAGCAGATATTAGATGGTTATTATCGTCTGAGGTAATACATCAATCATATTCTGTGAGATGATTAAGAAAATATGCCGATTCATTACTATTTATATAGAGGCTATATAGAGAGCATCTGATTAGGAAATGGTTTGTCGAAGGAGAAACCGTGCTGATCTGAAAGAACCGAGATTCGTCGGCCTCTCAAAATTACAGATCGATCCGGTGTTCGAATGCATATATGATTGAGAAGGGTCGATGAGAGGCTCCGCGGACTATAAGAGCAACTTGCTGATCGATGTATGTATCACGCAGGTCTCTGTGCAGTACAAGCGGAATCTTTCTATGGACAATCGATACAACTTCACATAAGTTGTTATTGTACTTACTCGAATGCCTTGCGGTACCCGATCGAATAGTGATAGCCTCTGGAAGCCTCGCTTCACCATAACATTAGATGAAAGCGTAGTCCAAACAAAGCCGGTCATCATAAGGAAAAGCGTTTCTCAGGGAGATTTCCTTCTCTGCATCTCACTAATGTCATTGTCCATTGCGCTCAGGAAGACGCTTCCCTGGAGACCGGAGGAACGCATGCTTTCGGTATGAAATTCGCTAATAACAAATGTGCAATTATTCATCTCAAAAGAAGACGATGCAGGAATTTCACTGATGATGCCCGATTCGTGACGGAAGATACGCTCTTCGTAGTATAGACAGAAAATACGGCAGATCTGGCCTCCAAAGCTGTCAGGTAGAAAGAAAGTTCCTGCCACTGACATTGCTTGCCATTACTATTATACTCTACTCCGTTGGAGTGGTCAAATGAACTCAGGAAGAGTTGCGGCTCGAAAAATGATGCATGCATCCGAATTTGTCCGTCACAGGGTAATATTTCTTTCGACAATGAGGGGGCTGTGGACTTCCGAGTTTGAAGTGTCTCCATATCATAATGGTAAAAGATAGACCCTGTTAAGTCATCAGGAGTTCAGATCCCCCCCACTGCATGATCCGAGGACATGAAGATGCAGGAGTGATAGATTTTACATTAAAGGCAGCGAGGTGCGCCGCTGCTCAGTATGGTTTTCGACACCAAGCGGGTGAACGAGTTGAAGTCTGCATGGAGAAAACTCCACATTGCAGCTGAATAGAATGCTAAAATTCTGCAGCTGCATACAGAAAAACCCAAGTATGGAGTTTTCTTCAAGAACATCGAGTACCCTGGCTTGTCTGTTGTACTGACATTTGCCTTCCTCGGGTCAGGGAAGCTGAATGCGTAGACTGAAGGAATCATCATGGCGTGCCAAGACGGTGTCTTCAGCACTCTCGTCTACCGAAATCGAGTGATGGGTATAAAAGGCCCCCAAATGCAATGCCTGCTGATGAGCGCCTGGGAAATTTGTACATTCTCTGTCATCTCGTGTAGTTTATGTAGTCTCGGCGTTTATCCAACGCCATAACGCGGCTTTATAATTGGTGGATCTGCAATTATTGTAATAGAGCCATCTCAAACAATCTTTCACCCACCTACATGGTCGAACACTATTCAATATGCTTGCAAATCAACAGACAGTTCACCTCTTCGTCAATTGACAACGGATTCGTCGTGACGACAGGTGCTCAGGAAAGCACTGCGTTCGTTACAGCATTCATTCACTTCAAGAAGAATGTAAACAATATGCGAAATGAACAGAGTCAGAATTTTGATGTTTGGGGTTGTAGCCATATCTACAAGAGACTGGAAACAATTCTCAGTGAAAACGGAGCCGACTGTAACAGTATGGCTGTGCGATAGGCCCGATCCAACAGGTGACGTTCTTCTTCAACGGATAACACGATTCAGTAATTTGTCTTGTGAAAGATGGACAGTTTGAAGATAATTGTATTCGCAAGTCCAAATGAGTGCCACTGATGATACCTACATTACGCGGAACAGTTCGAAATTGGATGTATGAATGCAATATTTTCGGAAATCCATATCATTGAAATGATCTTATAAAATGAGAATCCCATCTTATAAGTGTTCAATTGAGACTGGTTCACGATAAATCAATTCGGTAATAACTATAAGCGTTCCTAGAAAGAGTGGGAGCTGGTATATACGGAGGCAGAGCAAAGACGAGACTCGCACTTAGCCTCGAACATAATGCAAGTGTGTTCCAGGCAGAAGTAGCGGCCATCGAACACTGTATAGGGGAAATGAACAGGCAGAAGGTCGCAAATGAAACCATTGCCATTTCCTCCGACATCCAGGCTGCAACCAAGGCGCTCAGCTCATTCCAAATCTTCTCAAGACTGGTATGAATCTGAGTGCATTCAAGGAGCTCAATACCCAAAGTAGGCTCACTTTAGCGTGGGTACCCGGACATGAGTGTCACAACGACAACGAGGAGGCCGATGCTCTAGCCCGTGAAGGCGCATCCAAAGCAGAGTAGCGAAAGAATATTTATAGACATCTATAAATTGATGGATGCGTGGATTGGCGGGGAGGAGGAACCAGAGGCTGTTAGCTATATGAAGTCGTCAGTGTCAAGGCTATGGAGTTTCACCAAAGAGATCGAGCTAGACAGCAAGCTCTAAAAACCAAGGAGCATCACAATAGATCTGAAAAGGTCGCAGTGAATCAGGCCATGGGCCAGCATCCTGACAACTTTATCTAATCATGCGATTGTTTCAAACGAAACACCCTGTATATAAGCCTGTCTTCGAATTCTGCATGAAATTACTCATCCGAAGATATCAACATGTTTCATGTGTTGTTTCCAGGCATTTGTTCATTATATGTGTTTTTCAAAATTTCCAAACGAAAGAACAAAGCTCGACAACGATGAGATCGGAAACCTCGGTGTGAAAGTTAAGGTTTTTTCTAGCGATCAATTACCGTTACACTAAACTGGTGTCACTTGCAGTCGACGCGCATTCCGCTAAAAATGTTAGCATCTTCAGGATGAGGAATCAATATTGATTGATTAATTGATAGTATCTCTTGCTCCGAAGATGCTTACGTTGTTAACAAAAGGAGCGTTAATGGCGAGTGATTTCAGAAAAATTATATCGATTTATTTCTCCTGGAGATATCGACTCTGTTAGTGAAACGCGCGTCGAGTGCAATTAATATAAATCTTGCGATAGGGTAATCACCTCTAGAAGAAGTCTCAACTTTAACACCGAAGCTTCCATTCTCATCGTTTATCAATTCTTTGGTAGCAGAAGAAGGTGTTTCGGTTTTGTGAACTTTTTGAACAGAACAAGGTTGTGGACATTTTGAACATGTGTTAAATTTTTTCAAAATATTTTCAGGAACTGAAAGAAATTAAAAAAAAAAACAGGAATAAAACATAACATATTGGTATCTCCCCAAATTTTGATTATCTCTGAGCCACCGCACTAAATAACTTTCAGATTATTGATGGAACTCTTTCTCTCAGAGCCGGCTTCACTTCCTGATTTTACAAAAAGATGTGACTTGGCAACGTCTCTCTGTGGCAGGAAAAAAAATCAGCGATGACTTGGGAATTATGGAAATATTGTATTGAGAGAAAAAAGAACTGGCTATTGTTTTTGTTTAAATTTGTTTTTTTTGTATTGTAACAATATCTATAATCAATATTTTTATTACATCTTTGAAAAGTCAACCGAAAAAATGTATTTCTATCAGAACATTGGTTTTATTTCGTAAACACATTTGATCATATTATAGGCTGTGTCCTGGGGTGTGGCTTTGATTGCAGTGCATTTTTCAACCATTTGGTTTGCTGCTGTCTCATCACTAATGTACTTTTTAGCCATGTCTTCTATTACTCCCATATCTGGTTTTCCTTCGTCAGTCATGATCGACATTCTCTTTAGAACGCATAAAACGTGTTCCTTGAACCGCGGGTCTTCTGAGAAAATTCCTTTCCTGCCATCATTTATCATATCTTCGGTAATTCCACTTGTTGGAAGGCACTGCTCGTGAGCTTCTGATATAAACTTCATTTCTTCTGCGCTAAGGAATATTTTGTTCGGCTCAGTTTTGAAATTGTGGCATTTTTGGTTGAAATTGAAATATACTTTATTTGATACAAAAGATCCGGAAAATTACATTTCCCAGGCTACTGTGAGTAAGATCTTACACAAATTCGAAGAACATGGTACAGTGCACGACTAGCCAAGAAGTGGCCGGCATCATTTTTTAGGCGAAGATCAAAAATTGGACATTGCCGTACCTCTGCAGGAAAATCCACATTTTTCAACGGTTTCATTAGACCAAAACAATCCTGCGTCTAGACGTACGATTGGAAGGTTTTTGAAAACCGAAAAATACCACCCATATGAGGTATGTCTTGTCCAAGAGCTCTTGGAAGATGACTATGACAGGCGTTTGCAATTTTGTGAGGAAATAATGAGGCGATGTGACGAGAATAATCGGTTTCCACTCAACATACTCTGTTCGGACGAAGCTACTTTTCATTTACATGGAGTAGTTAACAGGCACAACTATCGATTCTGGAGTCGGGAAAACCCACAATGGATTAGAAAGCTCGTACGCAGCGTCCTCAGAAAGTAAATGTATGGGCAGGCATCATCAACAACAGAATATTAGGGCCATACGTTTTTTAGGGAAACCTTACAGCTGCACGCTACTTAGACTTTTTACGCTTTGAATTGGTGCCTGCTTTAGCTGTTATGTTTCGCAATGAAGCAGATCCAGATATCCCCACTGAAACACTCTGGTTCCAACAGGACGGCCCTCCCCCACATTTTGGTATTAATGTTAGAGAATATCTCGATGGAATATTTGCAGGACGCTGGATTGGACGACGTGGTACAATTGAATGGCCGCCAAGATCCCCAGACTTAACGCCATTAGATTATTTTTTTCTGAGATATCTGAAAGACATGGTTTATCAAAATAGGTCGGCTAATATTGAAAATCTAAAAAACAGAATTAGAGTGGAATCACGGTACATACCGGCTGAGGCCATTCGGAATTCCGTAGATGGGTTTTACCATCGCCTAGGAGCCTGCCAATTAGAGACTGGCGGTCAATTTCAGCATCTGTTACGTTAATTCACCATTGTTTTCAAAAGAGTTTTTTTTTCCATTTCGTGGTAACAACATGGTTAATAAAAGAAAGGGTATGGACAGATTCCATTTTTTACGAGCTTCTCAATGAGCCCATACACGACATATGTTTGCATTTGAAAAAAAAAGTTGAGGAGGGTTGCAGCTAAGGGGTTGAAGAGAAATATTTCATTTCATTGCCAAAAAATTTGTACAATTCGAAATCAATTGACGTATTGCGGCGAGTTTTTCCTAAAATACTGGTAAAAAAGATATTAATTTTATTACAGACTTTTGGGCAGCGCTATATAGTAGTCTGACGAACGGCATTATTCTTAGTAACTAATGGAATGAAAGTGGTCGATACTTGATGAAAATCCATATTCAACAAATGATATACAGTGGCCTGTATATTATTTGTTGCCTTACTTATAAGTAAGAATTTCAAGAAAATGCTTCCTGATACCCGTATGAGAGTTTTTAGATTTTTCCAACATTCACTCACTTTTCACAATCCGACCGGCCATTTCTGAGTTATTAGCTTCATATTTCAATCTATTATGGAAGAAAACATCCTGATAGCAACTCAGGAACGGCTTGTCCGATTATCCAAAGTGAACCACTGTCTGATGAAGAATTGAAATACCTTTCGAAGGAGTCATGGAATACATTAAAAAAAAGGTGCTAGAGCCTCTTCAGCATTATATTTTTATCCGACCTAGATATCTCAACCCGTTTATGTGCATCATAATCAAAAACTCATCAATATTTTTATTTATGCTTCGAATATTCATTTGTAAGACATTGAATGTGTTGAGGTTTTCATTTACTTTGAGAATCTGTGAACATTCCTCATTGGTATTTATGGTGTATGTTGGTATTGTATTCAATATATATATATATATATATATATATATATATATATATATATATATATATATATATATATATATATATATATATATATATATATATATCGGAAAGTCGTAACATCCAAAGGAAGAGGATCTCCAAATTTCAATATCAGATTCGTGTTATAGAGTCTAGATTTATCAATAGTTTCTTCAAACCTAGTCGGTGCATCGAAGATGAAACTTCACATTACCAAATTCTTTTTTTTATATCGTATACATTTTTCGTAATTTGATCGATTTCAAGAGGTAATGAATTGCACTCCACAAGTATCCATATCTTTTTGGTCTATTAGGACAAAAACCGTTACCATAGTTCGATTTCTTTCGAGCCTGATAGAATAAAAATCCCTCCAAATTATGGACATGAATAGTGACCATTTTTAAATATCTTTGTGAATGAGTGAGAAGTTTGAGGTAATTTCCAAGAGTAGTGAATAGCACTCTCATGATTATCCTTTTACTTCCATTAGTTGTAGAAACATTGACATCAATAGATGAATATTAAGTGGAAGGAGTAACATCAAATGAATGTAATGATGAGAACACTGCACAATATTCCTACAGCACGTACCTCTCCACCAATAATGAGAATAGAGAAAACAGTTATCACGCTGATGTGCACCATTATGTCACTTGAATAGAATCAGTTCTACAAGCCGTGAATTTATTTATATAGTCAACAAAATCAGGCATCTCTCATCATTTGTACAAATACCTCATTATTTTTATGAGTGAGGCAATGCCGAAATCCCCCATATTCATCGTTTTTTATCATTATAGGTATTTTCTTAATCATTCACTTCCGTTGGAAACGCAGAACAACAATTTTGTTAAGAATGTATTATTATTTTTTTTTCGATAATGAAATCAAAGCTGGCAATTATTTCCAAATTGTTATGAGTATTAACAATTGAATGATGAATATAACGAGGTCAACACAAATGAAATCGAGAATAATCTTCTGTTGACATAGGTACAGGAAAAACGGGAAAACTGAAGAAAAACTTCAATTTTCTCACACAAAATTGTTCGTGGTTTGTGAAATTTGATATTTGAAATGAACGCATTATTAATTCACTGCTGCCTATATTTTCAGCAATGAAAAAATGAGGATGACTGAATTTTTTCTCAATCGAAACATCTAGAAAAGTATGAAGTGAAATCTACGGAAGCGTAGAGCTCAATTTGGAGTTGCAATATGGAACTGATCAAATAATTAAAATCCATATTAATGAAGTATAACTTGTACGAATGCATTTTGTAAACCCATTGCCAGTGAGAATCTTACAGAAAACTGTGATATTTTTGTACTCATTATATAGCAAATACAAAGGTATCCAACAATTCGAAGATGATACAAAAATGAAAAAATATAAAAAATTCACTTCATATTTTGACCGGCTCAACATATAATAGAGCGAACATGCAATATTTTTTTCTTAATTTCGAGTTACGAGTTGAGACCCGAAAAAAGCACCAATTTCTTGTTGATACTAGGAATCAATTTCGTAAAAATAAGTTTTGAATAATCTTCGCAATGAACAAGAAATGAACATTCGAAATTCAAATGAGACAAAGGGGATTCTATTTATGTGTTACACTTTACAAACACGATGCAGATATCTAGTAACTGTTTTCTGAGAGTTGACAGTCCATCAACCTTTTTTGTATTGGTAGAGTTGGGACTAGGCTGTACAAATTGCTCTCAGATGATTCGAATAATAGCCAGTCTTCAAGAATACTCACCGACTGTGTGGCAAGGTTCATATATTGAGACGTGATTTGCTGAATAAATATAAACACTCAGCATCACAATATTTTTGTTTCCATACCAATTTCTCTGTAGCCAGCTACAAATCCTCGATGAAACCTTTTTTTGGAAAATTACCTTAAGGTTCCTCGGATTTATCATTGTTCCAAGGTAGTCCTGACTACAGGGTCTTCTTTCGAATTTTTTGACTAATATTTCATATTCGATATCTCGATTTTTTGTAACAACATTATTTTCTTTGATTAATCAAACATTAATTTCATTATCGACCAGAAAATCCATTTCAACCTTTCGTTTTGATTCGATTTCCTTGCTGGATTTGTATTTTTATCCTTTCGTTAGCAACAAGTTTCAATACGGTTAAAGGCAATGAAAGTCCGAACCATTACCATTCACTATTTTTCACTTTATATATATATATATATATATATATATATATATATATATATATATATATATATATATATATATATATATATATATATATATATATATATATATATATATATATATATATGTTGTTGTTGAGTTCGGGTTGAACCGCGTCTGGAGTTTTGTTCTCGACGTTTCGGCTCCGATTTTGGAGCCATTTTCAAGAGATAAATGTGACTTCACGCTGAGGTCTCAATCTGCCTACTCCTCAGGTGTTGTCACAGGGGGCAGGGGTTTGTGACTTGACGCCGGGGCCTCAATCTGCCTACTCCCCAGGTCTCGTCACGAGTTCTTTCTAAGGTCTCAATCTGCCTACTCCTTAGATCGAACTGAGGTATGGAGGGATGTTGGGTAGGATTTATAGCAGTGGGTGCTACTAAAGGGCCGTCGGATGTCTTGGTGGGGACTGGGCATCTGGAAATTAGGGGTTTCCATGCAGTTGGAAGTCTCTGGCCGTCGTCACGTTTATTTAAGCAGGAAGGTCGCTTCTCGATTTCGATGGCCTCGCGAATTATACGAGCTTGTAGTGTTTTTGCTGTGGCGATGGTCTTAGTGTTCGCGAAGTCTATATTGTGTCCTGTCTCTTGATGGTGTTTGGACAGAGCTGAAGATGGGTCTGATTTTCGGACAGCAAGTTGATGTTCGTATACTCTACTTGTCACACGTCTGTTGGTCTGGCCTACATATGTTCTATGGCAATCAGAACATGGTATTTCATATATACCTTGTGATTCGTTGACAATTTTGTCCTTGGGGGAGCGGAGGAATGTGGAGATTTTGTTGCTGGCTCTAAATATCGTTTTTATGTCCTGTTTTTTGAGAATTCGGCTGATTTTTTCAGTAACACCTTTAATGTAGGAAAAAAAAGCTTTGTGGGGAACGTTATTGTCTGTTGAGTCTCTGGGAATGGAATGAGAAGTTTGATGGCGGCGGATGGATCTGTCAATTTGAAGGTCTGTGAATCCATTTTGAAGAAGGGCTGATTTGAGTTGGGCTAGTTCCTGTGGTTTGATATCCCTTTCAAGACGAGCAATCATGATCGTGCACATTATTTCAAAAAATTCCCGCGCCTTTTCTAACAAACTTTTCGGGTCCAGAACGCTAGTCAACGATCGTGCACAAATCTATTTATAAATTAAGCGTGAAGGTGTGAGTGAGAAATTAGTCAGTGTTGGTTGACCTTGCGGGAAAGATGGCGGTCTATTTTGTTGAGCGGAGTGGTAAACGTAAGTATCAAATATTATGTTATTTATTATGTATTTTACTTGAATTTCGCTTTTAATGTTTTGTTTAGTTAATAATGTAATTCGGTAAAAAATTATTTTGGCGTTATCTACTTTTCATTTGAGAATACAACTTCTCAAAAATGTGTTTGCACGATCGTAACGTTCCGACTCAAACTCGACTTTCGATATCTCACTTTGTATGACGGTAAACCGATGTTTTTTCGCTTTCAGCTAAAGTCATTCTTTTTTTTTTTTCAGGAACGGAACTAACAAATGAATTGGTACTTCAGCTTATTGATGATGGTAACCATTCCGAAATTGAAGGGGTGGAAGATGACGAGAGTGATCGTGAAGATTCAGTTTTGCCGTTGATGCATGCTGATGAGCCTATATTACCTCCGAGTTCAGGCCTATCGTCTGCAACTTCACCGAAAGTTCGTAAAAAGTTAACAGGAAGCCTTGACAGTCGCCGAATAATTTGGAAGCAGATGCCATTCAACCAGAAGGAACACTGCTATCCAGAGCGACCGTCAGCAGTGATGAGGTCTCCTTTGGCCTACTTTGAAGATTATTTCGACGACAAGTTTTTTGAGCATGCCGCAGTTTGTACCAATAATGATTACATGCGCAAAACACCAAAGCAACAGAGTTGAAAAAATTTGTTGGAATTCATTTCATCATGGGATGTATTCCATATCCACGCATTCACATGTACTGGCGGGCAGAAATGCGATTAGCTTTAGTTGCTGACAAGATTTCTAGAGATCGTTTTAAAGTTCTGCGTATGGCTTTCCATGTTGTCGACAGTGATGAGGCTCCTACAGGAAACGAGAATTCACTCTGGAAGGTGCAACCTGTACCTACTCAAGTCAAAAAGGCTTGTGACAGATTAGAACGCCAACAAGGTTTTTATTCCATAGATGAACAAATGATTCCATTCTGTGGGACTTGTCCACGTGGTTTAAGACAAGTCATAAAAACAAAACCACGTCCACAAGGGCTAAAAGCTTTCGTTGCTACTACACATGAAGGTTTGATGATCGACTTCGAAGTTTATCAGGGCGCTAAAACAAACTTTGAAGACAAATCTCTAGGTGTTGGAGCTTCTGTCATTCTTCATCTCTCTAAATCTATTCCACGCGGCAGTTGTGTTTATTTTGACAGATTTTTCTCATCTGTACCTTTACTTGAGAGATTGAATCAAATAGGACTTCATGGAACCGGCACAATTATGATGAACCGAATTCCTGAGAGAAAAACCATGGACTTCAAGCAAGATCGTAAAATGAAACGTGGTGAATCCCAACAATTCGTTGGTAATGATACGGTTATTGTAAAATGGATGGATAATAAATCCGTCTTAGTAGCATCCAATTGTACATCTGGAGATGATTCTTGTCTCATCAAGCGATGGGATGAAAATTTGTCAGCATTTACAGACGTCAGATGCCCAAAATTAATCGCGAATTACAATAAGAATATGGGAGGTGTGGATATTCTTGACCAGTCTACCGGACTTTCATAAAAACGAAAAAATGGACTCTAAAAGTCATACTCCATTTTTTTGACCTATCGGTTTCGAATGCTTGGCGATTGTACGTATTAGAATCGATAGCAACAAGAGTACCCAAAAAAAAATAATGGACTTGTTGGAGTTTCGAATGCAGGTGGCAGATGGTTTAATCAATGCACCAGGACGTAAAAGAAGATCTGACTTTGATGAACAAGTTGAGAACCTGTGCCCGAATACGTCTAAATTTCGTCGACCGAACCCACCTTCTTTGGCCAAAAGGTATGATGGGTATGACCACCTTCCATCCTTCGATGAAATAGACAGCCCAAGAGCATGCAGGATGGAAGGTTGCAAAAGTAGGTCCAAGATACTATGTACCAAATGTGAGGCTTATCTTTGTTTGTCTAGGAAACAAAACTGTTTTTCAGCGTACCATACAAAATAGAAAGTTCCAGACTGAGAAAAGTGTTCACCAAACAATGTTTGATTGTTTTCGTTCGATTTTAGGGAGATTTAGTTTTTTTTAGGAAGAATATTTATTTTGTGTTATAATTAGATTTATTATAAGTCTTGAGTAAGTTGCAATTTGGTTGAGGCTGACTGTTTAGAGTTCCTACCATTCTAAATAATAAATACGAATATGTTTCTATGAAAAATATTTTTTTATGAATTATTTTACCTTGAAAGTCTGAGACCGTCACGATTGTGCACTAGACTAACTTAAGTCTGAACGTCACGATAGTGCAGGGTCCCCCCGCGCTAAGAGGGGGAAGGGCGATTTTTTAAATTATTTTTTTGGAGTACCTTATACAGTAATAAAAGATCTTCAGTAGTCAAAAGTCCTGATTTCACAAAATTAAAAATCCGTCCTGAAAGGGATATGGAGGTCTGTGAGGTTGATGGATCTGTGGATGAGGGAATTCACAACGGAATTTGTTTGTGCTGGATGATGGTGGGAGTTTGCGTTAAGGTATCGGTTTGTGTGTGTTGGTTTCCTGTAGACCGTGTGGGTGAAGTAGTTATTGGTTTTTGTGATGAGGACATCTAAGAATGGAAGGGAGTTATTGCTTTCGATTTCCATTGTAAACTTTATATTTGGGTGGAGGTCGTTAAGGTGATCAAGGAAATTATGGAGAGTTTCGGAGCCGTGAGGCCATATGACGAAAACGTCATCTACGTATCTGAACCAGCAAGAGGGTTTGTGGTCGAAAGTGTCAATGGCTTTAGTTTCGAAGTCTTCCATGAAAAGGTTTGCAAGGACTGGTGAGAGGGGAGAACCCATAGGGGCGCCTTTTACTTGTTTGTAAAAGGTACCTTGGAATAGGAAGTATGTTCTGGACATACAGCGACTGATGAGGTTGAGGGTGCCTTTGGAAATTTGGTGTTTGGTTTCGAGAATGTTCAATGTATCTGATAAAGGGATATTTGTGAATAAGGACACTACGTCGAAACTCACAAGGATGTCGGTCTGTTGGGTATTGAGGTTTTTGAGGATTTCAATGAAGTGGAAAGAATTTCGTACATATGACGAGGACTGTTCTGCAAGGGGTTGGAGAGTATTTGCAAGGTGTTTAGCAAGATTTTGTGTTGGAGAACCGAAAGCACTGACAATAGGGCGAAGAGGAACGTTGGGTTTGTGTATTTTTGGGAGACCATATATGCGGGGTGTGCGTGACACAACAAAAACACTACAAGCTCGTATAATTCGCGAGGCCATCGAAATCGAGAAGCAACCTTCCTGCTCAAATAAACGTGACGACGGCCAGAGACTTCCAACTGCATGGAAACCCCTAATTTCCAGATGCCCAGTCCCCACCAAGACATCCGACGGCCCTTTAGTAGCACCCACTGCTATAAATCCTACCCAACATCCCTCCATACCTCAGTTCGATCTAAGGAGTAGGCAGATTGAGACCTTAGAAAGAACTCGTGACGAGACCTGGGGAGTAGGCAGATTGAGGCCCCGGCGTCAAGTCACAAACCCCTGCCCCCTGTGACAACACCTGAGAAGTAGGCAGATTGAGACCTCAGCGTGAAGTCACATTTACCTCTTGAAAATGGCTCCAAAATCGGAGCCGAAACGTCGAGAACAAAACTCCAGACGCGGTTCAACCCGAACTCAACAACAACACACAACTGACCGCGGAAACCTATCCGAACACATATATATATATATATATATATATATATATATATATATATATATATATATATCTGATGGTATGATGCAGCTTCAGCTTCATTATAGTTGAAATTGAATTTTGGTTCCTGAGTTGACTGTTGAGAGCTTATGAGGGAACCAGTTGTTCAAGTAAATGAAATCTACAGCGATTCGTCTCATGTATTGGTCTCATAAAATAATGCGGTGTCATCAGCATATCCTATTATTTGACCGGCACTGTTTAGTTAAACTGAGTCGTTGACATGAAGATTGAAAAAACCTGGTCCCAGGACAGTGCCTTGGAGTATGCCGCATATTATATATTGTGGTTCAATTGAATCATTACCCACCTTCACCATCTGCCTTCTATTTTTCCAGTAATTATCTAGGACCAGGGATATCAAGGGTTTTTCTATCATTTCTTCATTTTCCAAAGTCTGGCATAAAACTGAGATCTATAGAAAGACATAATCAAGGTTTTCCCTTTTTGAGTGCTGAAATGGCATCCATGGAACCTCTCTGAAACCAAATCATTTCCAGAAATGATATGAGAATTATCAATGAAACTGGGTAATCTACTTATTTTGACATTATCTAGATTATGAGAAATCTGACTGATTAGAGATATTGACCAATAATTATTATCATCACATATATTGGAATTGCATTATATCTAGAACGGACATAAATAATCCTACCTCCTTCCACTGAGCTTTTGAACGGCAGTAGATATCAAGATCAGACGAAATTCACAAGAAAAAGCATTATTTTCAGAACTTTCTGAAAGGAAAGACAATAATTGTATGTCGTCAATCTTCCAAATAATATTTCGTCAAATTTCACCAAGACCCTGTAGTCAGGACTACCTTGAAACAATGATAAATCCGAAGAACCTCAAGGTTATTTTCCAGGAAAAGGTTTCATCGAAGATTTGTAGCTGGCTACAATGTATAGAAACAAAATATTGTAATGCTGAGTGGTTATATTATTCAGCAAATCACGTCCGAAAATATCAACCTTGCCACACAGTCGGTGAGTATTCATTTATTTATTTAACGTACAAGGTTATCCAACAGATGAACAATTTAGGGGTTCATCCTATAACAGGATAACACATAATAACATTTCTTATAATCTAATACAAGTTGTAACCTATTCTAAAAAATTTCAAAGTAGGTTAAAGAGATATATTTATAACTTATAAAATATGCTCAAAGTGATATACTTAAAAATTAAATAGAATTTTTCAATTTTCTTTTAGGGTGCTGTGTAGAATTGAAGTAAATTACGTTTCAAGGTTTTTTTGAATATAGTGATGTTGAGTTGAAAAATATCGACATCTAGATGACAAATTATGTTGTATGCGTTCATGCATCTAATGATGGGGGAGTTACCATAGTAATTGGTTGTGTATGATGGTGGGTGCACAGTCTCTCCCAATGAAGAGCTGCTCCAATTTATAAAATTGCAAGTTTAAATCGTAGTCCATATGGTAACGAAAACGATGGTATCTATAATTGAGAGTATTCATGAGAGTATTCATGTTTCTCGTATGTGGGATTCCATATCGAGGAGCAATATTCCAATATAGGTCTAACCAATGCCATATACATGATAATAATAGAAGTAGGATTCCGAAACTCTTCAGAGCTACGAAAAACGAAGCCCAGAGTTCGAAGCGCCTTTTTAACCATTTCCTCAATATGGAATTCATATGTGAGTTTCCTTTCCATGATTATTCCCAGATCACGGACCCTGTCACAAGGCAGTATTTGTATATTATTTGAGTACAAGTCCCCTTTGGGAGGGTCACTGAGTCTAGAAAAGAGGATGTGGTGACACTTTTTTATATCAATAAATGATCTGTTCGTGATGCAGTATCTCGAGCCTGTTCAGATTTTCTTGAACATTGATATAGTCGGATGTGTCTTTTATTTGTTTGTGAAGTTTCAAGTCATCAGCATACATCACAAATTTAGAAAACCGGAAACAATTCTCAATGTCACTGACGAATATGCTAAACGATATGGGACCAAGATGGGAGCCCTGTGGGACACCAGAGGCTATCAAAGATTCCTCAGATTTCATATTTTTCAATACCACAAATCAATATCTGTCGGTTGAATACGATTTTAGTAATCCCAACAAGTAGCCGTGCACACCGTTTATTAATTCAATTATCATAGTAGAATGGTGAACCTTATCAAATGCCTTAGAAAAATCGGTGTACACAGCACAGGTGGATGTGTTACTTTCCATATTATCAAGTACATCCTGAGCGAACGGTAGTAAATTTGTCATCACACCCCGTTTATCAAAAAAAAACATGTTGGTATATGGTTAAACGGTTTTTGACCATGAAGAACAGCTCTTTCGTCAAAATTACCCCAAAAACTTCCCCAAACATATTAATCAATGAGATTGGTCTATAATTACAGACATCTGTTTTATCGCCCGATTTGAAGATGGGAATGACTTGTGCAACCTTTCATTTTAGTGGAAATCTTTCAGATAACAATGATTTGTTAAATAGTATACGTAAAGGATGCACTCCGATAACATGAGTTAATGAATAGAGGAGGTATTCTGTCAGGTCCTGGACCTTTTTTGACATCGAGTCCGTTTAGTGCTTCTATTACTTGTTTTCCAGATATGAAATTTATATTGAAGGTATCCTCTGACCTCTGACTTTCTCTCCTCGATTAAACATGGTGTTCCGTAACTCTCGAAGATACTTCCAAAGTATTCTGAGAAAATGTTACATAGAGAAACCATTCCTTCACATGATTTATCATTGAAATTCATTTCGTTAGGTATTGACGTTTTTTGCTTTTTGTTCGAGAGATACGACCAGAACACTTCGGAGTTACTTTTGAGTTTTTCTTCTGTATTATTAATGTAGTTTTTGTAATAAACATTGATTTTTTTTTCGTTTTCCTCCTCAAAAGCCAGAATCTAAAATGGTCATCGCGGTTTTTGTATAGTTTCCACTTTTTGTGGTAACGAATTTTATCTTCGGATAGTTTGATAGTCTCCCTTAGTGAACCAAAGTGGATGGTCTTTGTTTCTGATCGTGGTTTTCGGTACAAACTCTGCAATAGCTAGATCAATTTTATCGTAAAAACTGTCTTCACACACATCAATATCGTTTGAGCTTAGTTCATCTTTCCATTGAACAGAATAGAATGCAACTTGACCAAGAGGCTGTTCATGGAGATGACCCTCATCACCAACACTGATCATTGCCTCAATAAGAGAACAGATCTCAATCATTTGAGTGAAATTTACTCTTTCTTACTTCAGATTGATAAAAATAATAATTCAAATAAATTTAATACTTCCATAATTAATAACTCTCTCTTTTGAACGTAGTAAGTTGGCTGATGTCTTTAGAAGCAACGACCAAAACCAAAAATCTCATTTGTCATTAGTCAGAGATCAAACCTTTCAATTGTCATGTCATTTGTCTGTTTCCTAACCTTAGAATTTTCAAACCACGTTTTTAAATTTGAACTGTTTTAAATAACTCTTACTAGAAAAATTTTATTCATATTTTATCTCACATATTTTAAATAATTGACATTACCATGTACAGAATGTTAAATCTGACAATTCACTCGCAAATCATTCATTCATTTTCCAACATTAGCAACCATTCTCAATAACACAGTAAGTAGCACTGTTTTTTCTCGCTTCATATTGATAAGCAATTTCGTTAACCATTTGTAGCTTCCCTGAAGATGACAGTATTCACTGTCGAAATATCGGAAATATAGTGTTGAAAGAGTACACGTTTTGCTTGCTGCTTTACCCAAGAACTTCCTTTTTGTTTCCTAACAAGTCAGCGTATATATATATATATATATATATATATATATATATATATATATATATATATATATATATATATATATGGAGGGGTATTTTAACGATCTAGGTGGTCAAAAGTCAGTTTCATCAAATTTGATGTAGATAAATGGATATTACTTTCTGATGAAGCTGAATGAATATGGAATCTTGAACAACCCTTTTCTACTCCTTCCAGTACTGCTAGCGGCCAGTGTTTTGGTCAGAACTTGATCGTCCGTGTTGGTGCATGTATAGCATTGTTTCGAAGATAACTAAATTTAGCAGTAAATATTGACTGTTCGGTGATTGTTTTGAAACGTGTTATGATGGATCAAATGCTAGAAGTAAAAAAAATATCTTTCAGTAGTTTTTGATTTGGTTACTATCCTTTCAATGATAACTATCTCAATGGGTTAAGAATAGATTTCAATCGGATACAGATTAGGCACTTATCTGTAATCACGAGTATATTTGTTTTACTTCAGTGTACGTTCCCGCTATATTTCTTAGTGTAATTTATAAAAGAGGGTTTCTGCTACAGGGTCAACTAGATTTCAGCCGCGGATAACCGTGGTTTCTAGGATTTCAGGAAATTGAAAGAGATAATGCCAAATAACATTTTTTATGCATGTATTTCAAATCAGTTTTTGTTTTATTTAATAATCATCGAGTGTTTCAATGTTAGAGTGGTAACTCTAGCATTGTTTGAAAAATATATGAGCTTCGACATGTCTACTTTTGACGAAAAATTGGAACATCTCGAATGGGACTTGCTATTATATGGAAACTTTTCAGAGAACACCTACAATGCACAAAATCCTCATCCACGGTTCAACTGTGATCGGAAAGGCCTAATTACGTATAGGACTACTGTCTGAAATAGCTACAGAGGCTCGAAACAAACATTTCAGGCAGTATCGGCAAAACTCTGCACGGAAAGTTTCAAGAGTCCTGTAACCGTGATATCTTCAATAGACTCTTGCTCAGTTCAGATTATGTGGTGACTAGCTTGAGACCAACATCAAAGAAAAAGACTACTCCTTTCTCAACAGAAGCTAGAGAAATGTTGCTCCCCGGTGAAAGAAACCCAGACGATGACTTTAATTCAAGTGACTTCACAGAAGACACAGACGAAGTTTCTGATGACGAACCTTGGCACTCATCACCGTTGAAATAATTTATGTATCTTTTGATAGTATATTATGCAACGATCGTGTAATGATGGTTATTAATACATGAGCATAAACCGGGATACGAAACGAGCCGAAGGTGAGTTTCGTATGGTTTTTGCGAGTGTAATAATAACCATTACATGAGAGTTGCATACGCTATTTTATCTACACACAATAAATAATGAAGAACTGAAAATATTATATTCTTAGGTATTTATATTGAACACAATAATAGTAGGTAATCAATCGTATTTCTTTGAAAAATTTTTCAAAATTATAATTAATGGTATAACCACGGAAAATACAACAATGAGAAATGAAAAAATCTCTGCTGAGGTCAGGATTTGAACCCGGACGTTTCAGATCATTGACCACTCGGTCATGAGGGCTCATTCTATTCGTTTGAAAATAAAAACATCTGTGTTGCATTTGTCAAATGGAAGATATAATCCTTTCGATTGTATTTTTTTCTTGTCGGAGACATCTGTGGAGGAGTCGCTGGTAATTCTTCTATATCACTGCTATAAGACATTTTCATTCGATTATCGAAAATTGACTGAATTCTTCAAAAATTCATTACGTACTGATTTTGACTTGACAAACGTCAAAATGCAAAGCTTGCACATCATGCTTGATTGAAAAATAATAGGTTCTTCGTTCTTTCCATATATCAGTTTCACATAACTCGCACACACAATAATAGGAAACCTCAAATTTATTATTATCATTATTATTGAGTGAACTGAAATCAGTTTTCTTAGCTATCAGATTCAAACCTCCCCAATACAACATTCAACCAGAAAATCTCATTCAGAGTAATAAAAACATAAAAAATATTTTTGACCGACTAGATCGGTCAAATACCCTTATGTGAACGTAACTATCGTCCAGGAAACTTCCGCTAGAGTATTTCCACCTATATTATTTATTACACTTTGAATCTGGATCCAAGTTACACTATATTCATCTTAACTCGAAAACATAATCAGTGTTTGACGATTATCTTCGTTATCTTATCTTCCTGTACAAGATGATATGATTTGAAAATAACATAAAATTCCTAGAAATTTCGGAACTAGCATGTTCATTTCTCATTCGAATTTAATACAATTTTGAAAAGGGACTCGCAAACATCCCACAGATTACCAATAATTTAAAAAAAATTAAATTGGAAATATACAATGGATATTCGAGACTAATCCTCTGATTAGATAGATCCTATTCTATTCATGTGGCTCGACGATTTCTGAATCGTTCTAAGACGTTTGACGATATGATGATATTATACCAGATTCAAAATCCTTTATCGATCAAGATGTTCTTCAGTTATCGACATAAGAGTTTTCTCAGTGAAAATTAACGTTTTATCCATAAATGAAGGGTACGGTTATAAAACACTCAGTTCAATGCCTCAATTTATTTAGAAAAACAGAAACTCAAGTGCAACAAAATAAAATTCATGCTTTCATCGTTTCAATCATGCACTTCGAGAAGTGAAATGCTGTGTCTTGGGGAGTGGCCATCAGTACAGCACACTTTGAGACAATTTCATCCGCTTTAGCCTCATCCTTGATGTAGGAATGTATTTTTTCTTCGAGTACAGCTTGCACTACATCACCAGAATCGCTCATTAGTCCTTCCTTTTTCGCGAAGCAAATCAGATGCTCCTTCAATTTCTCATCTTCGATGAATTCTCCTTCCATCATTTTTTGTACGATCTCGAGGGATACACCGCTTTCAGTTAGGCAGGCTTTCTGAATGTTCATCAACAATTGTTTTTCGTCGTCGGAAAGAGACTGTCAGAAAAAATTTGAACAAATAGTCATTTGGTCTCCATGATATATTCTTTTTAATTGATCCTGAATATCACACCCACTTTTCATCGGTCAAAAAAAATTCAAGTGACCTCAAAAACTGTCTAGGAAAAAAAGTGATCACTTTCAGTATCGGCGGCATTATAGGTGGAACAGATCTCTATGAATATGGAAAATACTTCAAATAAAAACTTTTACTGACGTGAAATTCCCCCTATTTTTCATTTCCCACTCGTGGTGGATCCAATTCAGAACTTTTGTGTGACTTGACGCCAGGGTCCTAGTCTCCTTGAAACCCGACTTTCATCGTAACAAAGTGAAGACTGAGGTGGTGCGTATGGAGGTTTAGTGTTTTTAGCCATATGAGGGTCCGAAGGTGTGGAAAATGGTATCGCACCAGATGAAGGTATTCTTCAAGGAGGTTCGATCAAATGGTTTGTTGGATGGGACAGTGAGGAGAGTCAAGGACATGTCCGAAAACCTGATAATTTCCATATCAACAAAAATAAGATATTCATTTTTATTTCCCACAATGGAACAAAAGATGCGGGATATGACGATTAAATGAAACGAGAGGGTGCAATGATAGATTCATAAACTAATTTTCGTCATCAATCAAGAATATAAACGACATTATTTTAGCATTGAAAGAGGGAGAAGAAATATTGTCCCATCCTGACTGTATGTTGAATAATCCTGAATATCTCGAAGAGATTTTGCTCGAAAATTCTTTTCGATCCAAATTCATGCCACAACGTAATTATTATTTGAGACATCAAATTTCAGATAACTTCATCTCTTCTGTTACTATGGTTTTCCCTTCTGACAACTCAGATAATATCGAATCCTACTCTATGCAATATATATTCAACTCTTGGTAGTCTAGAGAACGTTCGCCAATCAAGTGGAAGACGATTTCTGAGGAAAAATATTAGGAATATTGAAATAAGTTCCACAAAATGCCAAACAATTGACTTTTTACTCAAGCCTCAAAACTACTTTCTCTCTCTCTCTCTCTATTCATATATATTTATATATATATATATATATATTAATATATATTTTTTATATATTTTTATTTATATTGAGGAATGATATGCTATGGTTTAAATATGTTGTAAAATTTCGAATATAGAATGTTGTTGAGACTCTTATATTTTTTTCTTTTTCGTCCTCCGAACTCGAGTTCGAAGGACGAAACTCAATTATCACCTAGAAGATGGCAAATGAGACTTTGCCGAAGCGTTGTGACAATTATCCTTCAGGGGATCAAAACCACAGAACACGGAATGAAACCCGAAAAAACAACTCATCATACTTCGTCCGTGAGAATCTTCATGCTAACATATATATATTTATATTTATATTTATATATATATATATATATATATATATATATATATATATAAATATATATATGTTAGCATGAAGAGATATATATATATATATATATATATATATATATGTGCTCGGATAGGCTTCCGCGGTCGAATATGTGCTCTCGACATTTCAGCTCCCACTTTGGAGCCATTCTCAAGACTTCTTGACTTGGTGGTGAGGCCTTAGTCTCCTTAACCCCCAGCACTCATCTTGACAGATTGAAGATTGTGGTTTGGTGGATAGGGGGATGGTATTTATAGCTGTATGAGTTTCAACAACGTCGGATTCTCATACCATCCCTCTATCCACAAAACCACAATCTTCACTTTGTCAAGATGAGTGCTGGTCGTTAAGGAGACTTAGGCCTGGCCACCAAGTCAAGAAGTCTTGATAATGGCTCCAAAGTGGAAGCCGAAACGTCGAAAGAAGGAAAATTCTAGGCGCGGTTCAACCGGAAGTTCCAGACAGCACAGATCCGACCGCAGAAGCCTATCCGAGCATATATATATATATATATATATATATATATATATATATATATATATATATATATATATATATATATATATATATATATATATACAAAGAAGATAGTTTTTGAATTTTCATTCAGCAGGGGTGATCGTGGTGCTGTTATTGAATTATCGGTAGTGAATTATCATCGAAGCTCATATACGATCATCCACTAGTGGAAAATGGAAAATAACGGGCATTTCATGTCCGTAAAACGGTAAAACGGTACCACAACGCAAACTAGTTATTTGAAGTATTTTGCATATCCATAGACATATAATTGAGATTGAACTGGGAATATTTCGAATATTTTTTCTTTGAAAAAAGTTCTACAAATCATTACAAGTACCTGATATTCACAAAAGTATTAGGTACTCAAGGATTGTTCTAGATGATGAATAAATTGAGCTCTCAAAGTCCCCTACTCGAATCAAAAGGTCATATGAGAATAAGAAACAGAAAAATAGACAATTAGGCTTCAGTTTGTGATACAAAAGTATTAAACCATCGACGAAAATGGAATCATTCACTGTGAGAGTTATCAGCTGTTTCGAATAATCACTCCAGGAACCAACAAAAGTCCAAGAAATGAGTGAAAATTGTTACTGCAAAATTTTATTTACCCAAGTACTCAGAATTGAAGCACATGCAACCAGAACAAAAACTAACAGTTTCATTTTTACGTTCGGAGTTGGTACATAAAAAGTATTAACGATGAGACTCATGAACTACTTCGATGATTTTATACCATTGAAACATTGTGCAAATATTATGGGGACAGTTATTAGATAATAATTGGTCGATGTACAACAAAATGATAATTGGTAGGTACCTTTGTTTAATAATACATTACTAGATGAATACTTCGAAAAATATTTCGGCAGTGAACTTCCTCCAGCATGTTTTTTGAATAATGATAGTAATTCCATAGATCTCTTTGTAATACAGAGAAATAACAATTGTTTTCCGTTTCCTACGAATATTAGATTTATTATTAGATTCACGACAATTTATGACGAAGAATGGTTCTCAACCATATATAATTTATGCACAATATTTTTTCCCTTTGTCAAACACTATCACAAGTTTTCCCAGAGAAGCCTCGCGGGGACAACAGACCGCTAATATTCTTGAGTATCGTAGCTTTGTGGAGCAAGTCACTGGATTTTTTTGGTATCGCCTTCGCTACTTCAACAACAAATTGGTAAACAACATACTCAGATCGATATATAAGGGACCAGCAATCGCCTACTGTGCAGAACTATCCAGGAAATGTTCCGCTGTGACCAGAGTGCGAACTGGAAGTGAGGTGAGTGAATCAAACATAATCGAGAGCCTATAACTCGATCACTAACCAGTATATTTCATCACAAAGAATCAGGAAACAAAGATAATCCCTACAATTTTCAATCTATTCGCCAAATAATGATCGAATTGTTTCCAGCCAGATAACGACGAACAATCCACATAACAATATTCTGATACCGATAATAATGGTTTCACTGCTTACGTTCTCTCATAAAAAATTCATGGAGTGAATTAATTCGAACAAATATTGAATGAAAATTCATTACTAGAAATAATAATAATACAACTTTATTCAGAATAATAATGAAATTACATACTTGTAAATGAAAAAATTGAATAAAGCAAAAGGGGAACGATAAGTACACATGCACTTGTTTCGTTCAAAGTATATAAGTCATCAGTCACAATATAAAATATACAACATACACAATAGGAAAGTATTATAAATATATAACATTAAAACGACATATCATAGTCAGTATAAATAAAATCTTGAACAAAAATGATATAGATAAAAGGACATAAACAAAGCATAGTCGATGAATATAAAAAAATAGATGCACATCGGACAAGTTATGTTTCGGGTAAATACGTGATAAGTTATTCCAGCAACTTGATAACGAAACTTCTCTCGCGGTCCAAAATAAACGACCTTAGTTTTTTTTTAAATATTGTTTTATTATTGATTTTCTTCAGAGTTTCTGGTACGCTATTATAATATTTTATTGAAATGTATGAAAATGACCTTTGGGAGATAGTTTTTTTGAGAATATTTGGATAAGTCAATAACGTTCTATTTCTTGTATTGTATTCATGATCAGAAGTGAATATTGGTTTAGGTACGGTGAAATGTAATTTTGTAATAGCGCAGTGATAATGTAACTGTCTGATGTCGAGTAATTTTGATTCTGCATAAAGATTATCAGAAGGGTATCTGAAGGGTTTATTTAGAATTAGCCGAATGAATCTTCTTTGCAGTACCTCAAGGGGGTTGAGATATGTTCTTGGTGCGTTCCCCCAGGCCGTGACGGCATATCGCAGGTGACTTTCTACAAGAGCATAGTACAAACACTACAAACTTATAAGTTCAGAAGTTGATATGTATTTTTTCAAGAATTTAACCCTTCACTGCGCAATGTAGCAAATATGCTACATGGAGTTCAAAGGAAATATGTAATTACAGAAATCTATAAATCATGTCTCAGAATATGGCATCGTTATCATTAGGATCTATGTCCTTGTATGTTCAGTTTCCAACTCACAGATGTCACTAGAAAATGTATGACGCCTTCGTCATTGTACCGCCAACTGCCAAGATGGACACATGCTAAGTTGCCCATTTTCGTGGAGTGTTTTATGAAAGAAAAATCATAGTGAAGGATACAAGAAAAATATTAGCCTCTTCCCGAAGGTTTGTAGATTTCCATTTTACGTGTAGAATTAGGATACTATGATTATTTGTCAAGAAAGACTCCTTTTTCCTATTGTTGTAGATATGCAACATCTCACAGTTTCATTAAAATTCGTAAGTAGCGTATCTGCAACAATTACATTACAATATATATATATATATATATATATATATATATATGTATATATATATATATATATATATATATATATATATGTATATATATATATATATATATATATATATATATATATATATATATATATATATATATATTATTTTTTATCATTATTATATTATATATATATATATATATATATATATATATATATATATATATATATATATTCAGAAATGGAAGGAATACGAAAGAAGCCTAAAACTGCGCCCCTATCAAGAAGCGAAATTGAGTATATCGCAGATAATTGGTCAGAAGTAAGTGATGACTTCGATTCTGAAGACGAGAATATATTAGATGATAGCGACCAGATTCCATTTGAAAATGATGATATAATTCAAAGTGATAAAGATGATGATGAAGAACCATTCGACATAGAGATAGTATTTTTAGACGATACAAATATGAATAAAGAAACTGAAGGTCTATCAAATGGGCATAACGAAAATAAAGAGAATTCAGAATCAAATCACAAAGATGAAGTAGAACCCAAAAGAAAACGCCTGAAAATAAATCAGAATAGCACAAATAATAATAACGTAAAAATAACGAAAAGAAAAATCTGAAAGAAATAAAACAGAAATTAAACAAACTGGAATGGTCGAAAACAAACTTGAATATTTTGGAAGAAGATATAACATTTTCTGGCAATGACACCCGTCCAAATAAAATGTTTGAACTTCATACACCCTACGACTTTTTTACATACTTCTTTGATAACTCTTTGGTTAGAATGATTGCTGAACAAACTAATCTTTACTCTACCCAATTATTTCCTGATGCACCAAAAGTTTTTACGGAAAGAGACATAAAAAGATATGTTGGAGTTTGTGTGCTGATGTCAGTTATACATCTCCCAAATGTGAGGGATTATTGGTCCACACAACTAGGAAACAAAACGAATAAAAAAACAATGCCCCAAAAACAGTTTGAGAAAATTAGACAACATTTACACTTCAATGATAATTCTACTATGCTTCCCCGTGAAAATCAAGGACATGATAGACTTCACAAAATTCGGCCAATAATTGATCATTTGTTGAAAAATTTCAAAACAATTCCTTACGAACCATGCCTGTTCATAGATGAGCAACTGTGTTTCACAAAGGCAAGGAATTTCATGAAACAGTACATGCCAGCAAAACCCCATAAATGGGGCTACAAGCTTTTTGTTTTATCAGGAGTCTCTGGTTTTTCGTATAATTTTGAAATATTCACAGGACAGGAAAATGATGAAAATAATCGTTTAGAAAATGAAAAAGATCTGGGATCAAGTGCAAATGTGGTAGTAAGATTGCTAAGACACATTCCACAATTCAAAAATTATAGAGTCTATTTCGACAATTACTACACGACAATGCCTCTTTTGTCTCAGTTGTCATCTCGTGGAATTCACTCATTAGGAACAGTAAGAATAAACCGTATCCCGAACTGTCCTTTTCCCGCTAAAGAAGAATTACAAAATGCTCCGAGGGGAACGGTCTATGAATATGTCACCAAGTTCGAAAATACACCCATTTCTTTTGTTTGTTTGGAAGGATAACAAAACTGTTCACCTGCTATCCAGTTATTGTGGAGCCTTACCTGTTTCATCTGTGAAAAGATATGACCGAAAGAAACGTCAATATGTCTATGTCGATTGTCCCAATGTAGTAAGCCAATATAACAAACATATGGGGGGAGTAGACCTTCTGAACTCTCTTATTGGTAGATACAAAATTAAAATTCGTTCAAAGAAGTGGTATTTTCGTCTATTTTACCACCTTTTAGATATAACCATCGTTAATGCTTGGCTTCTTTACAAAAGGCAAGCTATTTCATTGGGAAAGACCACAATGTGCTTGGCGGATTTTCGAACAGAATTAGGAACATCCCTTTGTTTAATGGGGGCCTTCGATCATAGGGGCAGAAGATCAGAAGTAGAAAAAGAACTTTCAAAAGTGAAGAGAAAACCATCAACATCACTACCTCCAGCAGACGTCAGGAAGGATGAGTTCTCTCGTTGGCCTTTATATATGGAAACTAGGCAACGCTGCAAGTACCCGAAATGTAAAGGCTTCACTTTTGTTAAATGTGAAAAGTGCAGTGCCTCATTATGTTTCAACAAGAAAAAAAACTGTTTCAAAAATTTTCATAAAAATTAATATTAAGTATTTCATAATTTTAATAAATACGGTATGAATTTCTTTTAACCACATTTTATAACTATAAGTATGTCCCGTTGACAGTTGAATCAAATTTCATTTTCAGTGTGCTTATTGTTTTTATATAGAGTTAATATGTAATGAATAACTTTATAGTTCATAATGAATATGATTTTGACTTTTATATTTTTTTAAATAAAAGTGAAATGTAGCTAGCACATATGCATCACTGCCAAAATTTGTAGAATGTGAAATGTAGCATATTTGAAGCATGAAAAAAATGGACAAAAACTCAAAAAAATCGTCAAACTGGATGTTTTTGATTATTTTTCCCGCATTTTGGAGAAAAAAGTACATGGAATACTTTTTTTTCAAAAGAAAAGAAGTTGTTGCGCAGTAAAGGGTTAAACTTATAGAAATGGAGTCAGTATATTAAATTCTGAATGACACTCAAAGTTATCTCTTTTACTTTCACGCCGATTACAGTGAAGTTGATCAAAGCCTGAGATAGAGACAAGTTTTTCTTTATTGTCCCGACTTGAAATGTAATATTGGTAATATTTCTACTACAACAATTGATTATATAATTTATGGTACATTTTTCAATTATTCCTTTTTCTATCATTTTCTTCAACTTACCTCTCACTTGTTCTCTAAATCTATATGGAATCAGATAACTTTCTGATCTGAAATTCTATGTTTCTCTGACTCCCATTTTGTGTACATACTTCCTTCCTATTCTTGACTCATACATTGTTAATCTTTCATACTTTCTCAATAATTCACATAAATAATATTTATACTTTATAGATAAAAGATAATTATCTTTATTCAAATCATCATTTTCCATCCTATTTATTTCATGTTCATATTCATTTTCTTCATTATCATTATTTTCACACCCATTTTTTTTGCATATACTTTTGATACATAATTTTCCTTTGTTCAGATTAACCTTCTCATTCAAATCTTCAAAATTGAACCAATTTTCCATTAGTTTATTTGATTTTCTTCCATAATAGATCTTAGCATTATTTTTTTTCAACTGATCTGTACCCACTATTACATCTATATCCATATTTTGTTTCACCAATAATTGCATTTCGATTAATTTTTCCTCAATATCCAAATTTACATTCATTCATTTTTTTGATTCAGCTAGTTTCTTTCCATTTATCACCACTAAATTTTTTTTTCTCATTTCAACCATTTCATTTGAAATTTCGATATCATTTCCTGACTTATTTTCATCAATAAGTGATGCTTCCGAACCTGTATCAATAACAATTTTTATTATTTTATCTCCTCTTTTCCCTTGCAATGTTATAGAGTTATTCATTTGGTCTTGTTTTCCATTATCATTCAAGTGAATATATTCCATGGGATGTTCATAAATTGGTTGTTCCGGCTTCCTATATGGTTAATTCATTAGAGATTCGCAAAATTTTTCCCGTTTCTCCCCTCTTGAACCTAACTTGAATTTACTTACTTTCGCAGTCATTCTGTCCTTCAGAATATGAACTTCTTCCTTCCTTATTATATTCGTTTTGTCCAGAATAATTATTTCTCCTACTTTCTCTTTTGAATTCATTTCTGTTTTGTTGATTGTAACCTTGATTTTCAGTTCTTTAATTATTGTTATTATGTTGATTATAGTATCTATTTTGATAATTATCCCCATTATTACTATTATAATCGTTCCTATTATATTCCCTGTTATTTTCATTTTTCATGTACCTATTATTGTAGATATTTGTGCCTCTACCTGTTTGAAAATTATTACTACTTCTAACATACCTATCATTTCGTTGTTCCTTGTCATTATCATTATAATTATAGTTTTTCCTTCTATTTTCAAATCTTGTTTGGGTATTTCGATTTTGATTGTCATTATTCGAATAACCCCTTATTTCCATTTCTCCTACCCCAATTTCTATTTGATAAAGTCCTTTCTAACCTCATTGAGTACTCGCTCAGACTAGCCATAGTTTTAATTTCGTGCAAGCTAATGATTTCAAATATTTCTTGTTTATAATGTCTGCTGATGTTGCCTACAATCTCTTCTTCATTCATTTTTTGCGTTTGAGTATTGCGCATAGTTATTGTAATCCATTCTTATTTGCTTGTCAAATTTTTATCAAATTGTAATTGATCTCTTGCTATTTTCTCCCCAATATTGTTTTAAAAATGTTTCTTCCAAATCTTCAAAATTATTCATGTTATTCTTCTGACTGTTGAACCATGTACTAAAAATACTTTAATGGAATCTTTCAATTTTTCATTTTCTTGTATATTTCTTGTTTTATTTTTCAATAATTTTATGAAAGTTATTTTGCTATCAAATTTTTTGTTAATTTGAAGCTGTCAAAAGCTTCTCATAATCCTAGTCTCTACTATTTCATATTTTTAAGTATTTCGAATCGTTTAAATTCATTTTTCAACCCTTTGATTTTATCAAAATGACCACCATCATCTCTGCCTAAAATCATTTTTTCTTTAATCATTATAATTTCATTTGTAAATCGTCCTTTTATTTATTTCCACTATTGTATTTTGATTGGAAATTACCAATTCTACTCTCATATCTCCAATTTGTTTATTGTTTTTTTCTACTGAATTACCTATGTTGCCAATTTCTCCATTTATTTTATTTTAAAATTGTGTATTTTGTTGTTCAACCTCCTTTTCAAAATCCTTACATTCATTGATAATTTTCATCTTATTTTCCTCAAATTTTTTCATTATATATTCTTCCATTTTCTCTACCCTACCTTCCATACATTCTTTTATTCTTCCCTCCATTCTTCCCATATTTTCTTTTGCTCTCTCTTCCATCCTTTCTATATTTTTCTTTTGCCTTTTTTTCTATCCTTTCTATATTTTATTTCATTATCTCTATTGTTCTTTCTTTCATTCTTTCTATATTTCCAGACATACCTCCTATATTACTACCTATAAATTCGATTAACATTTTAAATTTTCCATCCATTCTATTCTTCATCTGATTCTCTCTCTCTTTTCCTCTTCCACTTGTCTCTCCATGATCACCATCTTCCTTGTCTTTTTCAATACCTACTTTCTTACCATCTCTCAAATCCATATTTTGCATTCTACTCAAAATCTTTCACACTGAACCCTGTTCTTCCCTTTCCAGATGTGCCCTACGTGAGCTCCAATTTGATATATCATTCCCCCTTGTTTATTTTTATTATTTTTATATTGAGAATTTTCCTTGAGTTTGGAATATCAATTAAAATTAAATTAATTTTGGAATATCAATGAAAATGATATATACATAAATCCAGTAGGAGACTTCAAAAAAATTGGTAATAATTAATTAAATCATAATGCAGTCAATTAAATATTCTTACGAGATTTTACGACTTTTGTTTATGTCCTTCACCATAATTGGATGTTGTACGGTATTGCTTGTCATACGAGACTATGTGTTATATAGTGTATACTAACATCTCATTATGCCCTCTCACCAAAGTTGTCAGTTTATACATTCATTTATTAAAAAAAAATCTCTCACACTTGAAATATGTAGCTTCTATGATGATGGAAATGATTAATGAAATTTCCGAAAGCTTGGATTTACTGAAAAGAGTACTCTTTCAATTGCTACAAAGCCCCACTTTTTTATAGTTCCATTCCTAATCAGTCATATTATATATATATGTATATATATATATATATATATATATATATATATATATATTATAACTAGATTTGAAAGTTCTCAGGTTTGCGGTCTGTTTAGTAATATATATATATATATATATATATATATATATATATATATATATATATAAAATATATTTATATACATTTTCGTCAACTGATTATAACATTACCTGCTTTCACGTGAACTTCTCTGCTGACTACAACCCCCAAGGAACTTTTCAATCTGCACCTATAAAGAGAAGCGTGTAAGTCATGTCGGTATCGGTCGCTGGAAAACGGTGGAAAGACTAGGGAGCCGTTGGGAAAAAGCAATCGTAGATCTGGTACCTGAAATAAAAAAAATAATTGTGATACTTGTTTTGAAGAAAGCATCAACGAGTGAATAATATTAACAGAAGACAAAAACCAGATCATTGAATTTCCTTTTTCATAATTTCATTGGGGGTTTCGATACTCATCAAAAAAGGAGCAATTTTCAATTTATTTTCATATACACATTCACAGGTAAGGGAAGCCCAGTAATGTTCAAAGATCACCGAATGACAGGGAGATATGAATTAACTTCAACCTTAAATTTTTGGAGTTATTCTTCCGACCATAAAATCAGACACAATTCAAAACAGATCTTGAAATTAGGTGACCTCGACCAATGGAGAATAATGATAATGAGCGATGTTGTCGAGGTAGTACTAGTACTGTGAACCAGGTACCCGTTGTCATACGTAAACATATTCATTATTGTTGATGCACTGGCACCTACTTCTGTTATTCAGCACATTTTTCACTTATCAGGATAAGTTCCAAATTCTTGCACAAATTTATTCCATAATATACACCTGTGATTTGGTTTTCGAACCTAATAAATTTGTTGTGTGATTTATCTCTCTTCAAAAAATCACTCGAAGCGTCTCGAATATACACCCATCGTTTTAAAATATCCTCACTTGTGAAGGAATATGTGGAATTAATTTTCGTTTTATTGTAGATATTTGATAAAGTGGATGTACTTTCGCAGACTTTTACCTTGTCTAGGCATATCAATAACCGTAGTGTATATTGTAGTATATGTGTTAACAAAATAAATACCTGGGCCTGAAAAGAAAAACGGAGAACTAAACCGAGAGAATTGAAAATACAAGCCAATTTTTTCCACTGCCTAGGAGCAGTCCATGGAAAACCTGTGAGAATTGATAATACCATAGGTTTAAGGTATTCATTATAACAACAAAGGTAATTCTTCAGTAGTTTTAATGACTGAAGCTGACTGGATTTTTCACTTCGCATATGTGGATATTGGTGGTTATGACAAAGATTGAGACTCTGTGGATATCTATCACTTATAAATGATGACCAAAAAATACCCATTGAGAAGCCCATCGTCTGAATAGGAATTTATAAGTTACCAGTTAGTAGTGCTCGAAGGTATGTGGAATAAACATTCGGCAGTTTAAACAATGAATGGAGAATTTCACTGGGCCGTTTAATTTGGAACCTAATTACACAATAACCATTGTTGAAGCATGTGTCGCACTTCATAATTTTGTTCGCGATAGATAGGCTTTGAAGATGTACAAGAAACGCTCGGAGGACTTACAGCTTATAACATACGGAATGTTATGAGGAATTATTTTCAGATGGAGCTTTGCCGTATATATGTTTTGCTAATTTTGTTCATGGTCACTGTTTAACCCTTTAGTGCCCGGATATTGAAACAACTTGAGAATATATATTTTTTTTGGAATTTACGTTTGCTGGTGGCTTAAAAAAGCTTACTGAATTTTTTCGAAATTTTTTTCTCAATTTTGAAAAAAATCAAAAAAATGGACTTTCAAGTACCGTCAGGAATAGTGGCGATAATATACAGTGCGATGTTATTAAGTACTCGAATAATGTTTGTTTCATTTTCTATTAAATATTTTCAACGATATTGATACCTGAAATAATATCATGCAACATTGAATAAATAAATGACACCTGTTTTATCTAATCTATCGCATTATATTCCAGAAAGCAATTCTTATTGTGATTGCAACATAACTGCATTGCACGTAAACTGCACATTTTGCAGATTTCCCGATTATTTCCCAACACTACCCAATGAGCACCACGATTTCCAAGTCTAACGTCATCAACGCGAGGAGATGACTGATGGTGTAATAAAGTATGATAAAGTATGAACAGTATGGTTGAGGAACTTTGAAAGCATTATCAATTCCACAACAATTTTCTGCTGTCATTTCTCTTTCATTTCTTTCTCCATTCATCAACACTCTTTCGAGTGCACCCAGAAGACAGAGCCTTGTGCGGGCAAGGCTCGACTAATTGTATTGGGTGCCGAAGCGCTTTGGGGCGTCTTACTGATTTTTACGGTAGCACATCTGCTAATTCAACCGTAGAACCCTGAAGAACCCACACTTTTACCAAGTCGGTTGGTGTATTCAATACATCCCACCTACCAGGATTGGCATCTAGGCAACTAACAATCTATCGCACCGAGCCGGCCAGAAAAATTCTGCCCCGACCGCGGATCGAACCAACAGTGAAAAAGAAAAACTGAAAAGGACCGCGCCCTAGACAGCTTGACCACACTGGAATGGAATCTACAAAAGCATTATCCAAATCGAGATTCGCATCCTCGGTCACTTTCATCCTCATCTGTCAACAAATTATTATCAAGGGGCAAATCTTCAGTAGGGATTTCATCTGCAATGTCCTGTAACTCATTTGCAGATAATGGTTTTGTATACAATCATCAAATTTTTTTGCCATCCATGTTTCCTGACGGTACTTCTCAGTCGTACGAGAAAATGAAATTTTTCTAGTATGAAAAAATATTGAAATTACACTATCATAGTATAAACGTACTTAGCATGGACGCCAGCACTTCTATATGCCATAAAACAACAGTGAAATAGAATAAAACAACTGCAATAACGAAAATAGAATGATGAACCGAAATCGCTACCGTCTACTTGCGACTACAACATACAACTGACCATGGAATCTTTGCAAAGGGCGTGGTGAATGTTTTTTCTACCCCTATTGGTTCATAAGTCGGTACTTCAATATACCGTCAGGCCGCAGAGCCTCTGTTTAGTAGGAATGCAGACTTACGAAGTGTAGAAATTGGTGGTACTCAGAAGTACCGTCGGGCACTAAAGGGTTTTAAACAAAATATAGACTCATTTTCAAACTCGCTTGGTTTCATCACTGTTCTTCTATATGTTCTAGGTTTTTCCCACAATATAGGATGAGCTTCTATCAGTGCAATCAATAAATCAACATCTACTTATTTCGCCATGCCAGATGAATAAAAACACCACACCGTACAGTGGTTCCAAATCCCAAAATGGCTGGCAAACCCCAAGGAATGAAGTTTGCAGGTGTTTCATTTAGCCGTTGGGATCTCATTCGTAACGAAGCACTCGAGTAGGTATAGTCATGTGTTATGCTAGAAAAATATCGTTGTGTTCAAAGCGATTTCTTATATTATTCATACACTGAGCAACAAAATTTGTGAACATCTACCGTAAATTATCGTGCTCGCTGCGGAAAAAAGTTATGTTAAAATTTGGTAAAAGTGAATAATTCTGAATAATTCTAATACTGGTTGGGTGCCAGATTATTATATACACTCTTGAGTAATACCTCACCAAGAAATCAGGTGCTTCAAGTTGCCCCTCTGGTAATGGTGAATCTTTCAATAAATGGACGCGAGAATTTAGGCGCGGCGCGTGCTGGCACGGCCCCGAATTTTGTACTCGGTACTCGATTCTTAAATGTACAGCTTGTCCAATCCATCTTGGCAAAAACTCAGATACTTTTCCAGTCGTGCACTGGTGGTATAGACCATGACGAGAGGAAAAACAACTTCTAGGAATGAATTTCAAGCCAGTGAACACATATGATAAGCGTTTCTTCATCTTAGTATACTTCACAGAGATTGCTGGGCATATACGTTATAGAGCGGGAGCTGCGAAACATTCCGTTTGATAAAACCGAGGACCTCATTCTGATTTGAGTTGAGGAAGACTTGATGAATAATATTTTGGAGGTTGCCGGACGGAATTATGGTCCAATATTTTTTTTCGGCCCTATAATAGGAGTTTTCGATTCCATCGCTGTAGTTGTGAAAAAATATTTTGTATAGAATGCAAAAACCATTGACCGCTATTTCCCGACTGGAATGTTTTTGCAAGATCCTTTCAAACCTGGAACTGAAAGTTGCCAGAATAGCCCGTTGTCAGTTTTATTATGAATCTGCTTCCCAGCGTCACATACCTTCTCCCGAGTTTTGGAGCGGGCCGCGCTTTTCTCAACAGTTTTTGTGACTTCAGTTATAGCTAAACTTCATCCATTATTATAACAGATACATTTTCTATGATTATAAAATAGCAGTGCTTCGAATTTTGTGATAACTTTTATTGGAGTGAATAAATATCGCTATAATTATTAAATTAAAAAAAAGGCGAACGAAAAATTATGGTGAACTGGTGCATGAACCAAAAGAAACAATTCAAATGCAAGCAAGTCGACGCAAACACGAAATTTCAGACAAATTTAAGAAGTTGTTTCATCCGAATTCTGATGAAGAACACTTCTCGTGGTATAAAAGTTGCATGGCCAGCTACATCGGCGAAGAAAAAATTCCTTGTCGTCACTGCATAAGAGTGCTGGAAGAAGGAGCTTCATCATCAACACAGGGCGTAGCTGGCCCATCAAGTGACCCGCAAATCACAAAGATGTAACAGCGATTCGTCGAGTGACTCATGCTGTTCCATTTGTGGTAATACGACAAAAACCAAAATAAAAAAAAGTAATCTTTTAACTGAAATTTCAGCAGCTTTGCTGTTTTTAAATACTTCGCGTCAAAAATACTATGAAATTTTCACAAAAATTTGTTATACGAAACACCGGAAGATTTGTTTGCAGAAACTTCCAATATCATACATCGTGTTACAGAAATTACGTTTCATAACCAAAATCTAGTAACGAAAGAGGTCGACGAACAACAAACATCACAAAAACAGTTACTGGCTGCTTTTGAAAAATTAATGGCGGATATAAAAGACGGTGTTTCGACGACCGCTTTTGAATTGACATACTTGGCTCAACGCATGACTGTACTCGCTGAAGTAGAGGATGTAGTTCTAATCGTGATCTCAAAGTGATGCTGACCGATAAATTTGGTGACAAGGTTTTATTCTCATATCTTACTGGGAGGAAGCAATCTTCTTTGGTTTTCGTGGCAGGAAGTTCATTAAGGAAATTGTTGACCGTGTACGTGCTAGACTGTAGCAAAATCGTCATGTGTGTTGAAGAATTACGGAAACAACTATCCACTACTGAACTTACACCAAAGGACAAGTTGTGTGATGAAATTCTTATAGAAGATGCCGCGAAGAAATGCACATTTACTCCAAAATGGAAGACTTTCATACAAGCCTCATTTAGCAGTCAAAATCTAAAATTATCAGGCAATACACTCCATGAAGCATTAGCGGTGTTTAGTGATATACATCAGTGTAACGAACAGAAAGACACCGCAACATACAGCTCTAGCCGAATTCATTCACCACCTACCTAACTAAATCGAAACATATTCTACACTGTTGAACAATCTTAGACACTGTGACAATGACTTTCAAGGGAACATTGAGTGGCGAAGATTTTATGCACGTCACAATCATGATAGTTAATCAACAAAAGAATGATGGATAGAATACCTCACGGTCATGGCCTAGCTCTTCAGATTGACTAGTCATTCGATATCTCAAGCTAAGCAGCAGGGAAAGAACACGTCGAAAGCTCATAAAACTGCAGCAAAGTATTATATCATAGCTCGCAGGCAATATATCAATGAACACAAGATATATTTAGGATATGCTGTCCTTCGGTGGAGACGTAAAGCCGGCGGTCCTGAGTCCATGTTTGTTGGACTCGTTAAGGATCCCTACCTCTGGTTGGAATACCAGAGTGTTCGGCAAAATTTCCGGTTGGGAAAAATGTGGTCATCAGCGTCGATGATTGGCCTTGGTAGGAGAAACAGGCCGACGTTGAATTAATCATTTAAAAAAAGAACACCTCACACACTGCTAAACCGAAACGGACTGAACATATTAATATCAAATCGTTCAACCAAAATCCCAGCTGGCTACAAAAGTTTTTTTTTTCTTGTTTGAAAACTAAACTGCAGCTCGTTTCATTCCTCTGCAAGTATTCTCCAACTTTTCAAAAATCAATGCTAAAACAGAACTTTTTATTACCGGTGGATATGAAGACTCCAAAAAATCTTCAAGCTCCAAGGTAACAGGTCTTCTGAATTGCTAGACTTGAAGTCCAATCACCTAAAAGCAGATTGAAGGGTTTTCAGCCATATTTTTGTTGCAGTTCGTGGAGGAATTGAACAAGTTTTTATAAATTGTGCCGATTCCGATGTTTTCGTACTCAACATCTATTTTTGGCATAAGCTATCGAATAGTAGTTGTTGAGGTATTTGGTTTGAAGGATCGGACAAAAAAAACCTTTTAAGCTGGGATTCAATTCAAATGTATCTGAAATTATTAGAACTTTTGATGTTTTGTATTTACATTGCTTAAGGGCTGCAATACATGGGCCTCCGAACTTACTCCAATTCGGTTATGAAAGACGAGATGAAAAGTTGTACCCGGTGCAAATGGCAAAACCACCGATGCCAAATTCTTTGATCAGGCTTTGCAAATATGATGCTGAATGCCGAATAATGTTTTGCACTCGTAGAAACAGCGATATCAATTGTATTTCCCTTTGCAAATGCATCGGCAATAATTGTCAAAACTTACCTGAATGAATTTTCCACTACTTATTAATAGGTGAACCACTTTTTTTTATTAAATTTGTATTGAATTAGATCATGCCGTTTTTTTTTCATACCTCACCTAAGCCTGGTGTTAAGAGTCAATAACAATTTTTTTTCGCAGGTACAGCGTTGGAATCGAAAACTATTATAGGGCTGAAAAAAAAACTGAACCATAATTCCGTCCGGCAACCTCCACAATATCATTTATTAAGTCTTTCTTAACTCAAATCATCAATCAGAATGTGGGCATCGGTTTTTTGCATACGGAATGATTCGCAGCGCTTGCACTATTATTAGTTCGGTGCCAAGATCGATTGTATAAGCTGTACTCGCTGTACTCGAGTACAAACGAAAGAAGAACGAGTACTCTTGTACTCTAGTCGGTTTTGCTGGGGTGGCCTAAATCGGTTTGAATCGAAAGCGTTCGGTTCTCGGACTCGGATCGGTTTTGTCGGGGTTGTTCTCGGACTATCGCTAGTGGTAGTCGTTGTTCAATGTTCTATAGTCAAGGACAGTGATAGAGATAGTTATTATTTTGTGACGGTCAACTCAGACGACGGTAACAGAATCGAACTTGAGTTCCAGTTTGGTTTGGGAAAAAACGAATAATTACCTGAAATATATTTATTCGTGGAATGCGTGTCATAAATTCGAGGAATACATGTATACTATACAATGTTACAAAGTTCATGATTCAAAAAAATTATGATATTCAAATTCTTTGGCAAAAACGGCTTCCTCTCAAATTTGTCAGTTGGTCTAATCTTGAGAAAACTCTCTCGGAAGAAACAATTTTCCTGGATTGCAGAAATACTCCTTGGAAAAAATGACTAATTATCATTATATTTTCACAAATTTTCAATAATAATCGGAGTAGGTGATAATTACCAAATTTCTCGGTACTCGTCAAAGTAATCAATTCTATAAAGTTGGCGAGTACGGAGTACTCGATTCTGGAAAGTACACGATTCTCCTCACCACTAGTGCGAATTTGAGTGATTTTTTTCTCATAAATATAATTATCACTGTACCGGATTCGACTAAAAGATTCACTAACGAATCATTCTTGATTTTTAAAAATTTTCTATGGTTGTCTAACTCTTGAATTGATTTTCCAGGCTCTCGTGATAGCAGCGAGGCGGTCAATTTCACGCGAAAGGAGTTGTTTTATTCATTCGCTGATCATTTGAATGGTGATGCGAATGATGTGTAAGGAATCTTGGAGGTTGATGTATCTCAAAAATTCCATAGCTCATACATATCATTTGCGGATGGAGAAAAAACAATTTGCAAGTTATTATATGATATGGAAGATGAATGGCAAAGAGGTGAAAGAGGTTGCTCTGGGTAGTTTTACACGAGCGTCCGAATACAAGGAAGCCTTACGCACTGTTACGGATGTAACGGCCAATCGTTATTCTGCTGATGCTGCCTTATCTCTTATAATTGAAAAACGCCTACGAATCTGTGTTGGAGGCGAAAAAAAAAAAGTTTACCGAAGATGACATCACGATTACTGAGAGTAAAGCTGCAGTCAAACTTCAAGTACTGTTTGACCATACAGTGAGTCGCATATTAGCAGTGCAAAGTGAAGTTTTGCATCTCCTCCCATCCAGCAAAATTTATAAATTGAATTTTGTCTACGAATGAGGATGCGACGGAACATCTGGGCAGAGTACATTTAAATAAAAATTTGATAATGATGACGGAGCTGAAATAAACGCAACTATTTTCTTCACTTCCCTCGTGCCACTGCAGCTCGGGTATGTGGATGGGGGTGAAAACGAAGGAGTAACCGTGTGGAAAAATCCTCCTCTCAACGGTTAAAAATCGAGTTTTTCAGAGACACTGCAGAAGGCACCCGTAATCAAATTCAAAATATTAA